>CAUYON010142798.1:0-17118 GCA_963573935.1 Arctocebus calabarensis | reverse complement strand
CTCAGCCTCATGAGTAGCTAGGACTACAGGCACCTGCTACAACACCTGGCTATTTTTAGAGAAGGGGTCTCGCTCTGGCTCAGGCTGGTCTTGAACCTGTGAGCTCAGGCAATCTGCATGCCTCAGCCTCCCAGAGTGCTGAGATAATAGGCATCAGCCCACTGCACCCTGACAACTTAAATAATTTTTTACATAAGGAAATTTGAGCTCCCATTGTTTGGATTTGTTTGTAACACCTAAGAAATGATTTTGACTTTTACATAGACTAACAAATACTGTTTTGTTTATGTGTTTTCACAATATAGGGAACATATCCGGTTCTACTTCAACTGTTATGAAGTAAACAGATGATGAAAATAAATGACAGTTCAGGGGAAGACTTCATTTTAGTCGGCTTCTCACGATATCCCCAGGCTGAGTTCATCCTTTCTCTATTTGTCTCTGGGTTCTATGCCATGACACTTGGAGGTAACACAGCCATCATCTTGGTCTCCCTCCTGGACAGCCGGCTCCACACTCCAATGTACTTCTTCCTCCGAAACCTCTCATTACTGGACATGTGTTTCACCACCTGTATTGTCCCACAGATGCTGGTAAACATCTGGGGAGGCAGTAAGAATATCAGCTTTGTGGGCTGCATGGTTCAATCTTGTGTGGCCTTAGCTCTGGGCTCCACAGAGTGTGTGCTTCTTGCTGTCATGGCTGTCGACCGTTATGTAGCTGTCTGCTGGCCTCTGCGCTATGCTACAATCATGCACCAAAAGATCTGCCTTCTTCTTGCAGCCCTGTCCTGGTTATCAGGGTTTGCCAACACTCTACTTCAGTCTTCACTTGCCCTCGTTATGCCTCTGTGTGGCCACCGCCATGTGGACCATTTCTTTTGTGAAATCCTAGTTATTATCAAGCTCTCCTGTGTGGACACGGGTCCCACTGAATCGAGGATGTTAATTGCTTGCTTGCTCATCCTTGCAATTCCTGTGGGCATCATCCTGACCTCCTATACCTGCATTGCCAGAGCTGTGGTGAAGATGCACTCTTCCAAGGGCCGACAGAAGGCCTTTGGGACCTGCACATCCCACCTGACAGTTGTTTCACTGTTCTATGGAACCGTCATGTTCATGTATCTTCAGCCAAAGAGTGAGCATGCTCAGAATCAGGGAAAGATCCTTGCCCTTGTCTACACCATCTTTGCCCCCACCATGAACCCCCTAATCTACACACTGAGGAACAAAGATGTCAAGAGGGCAATTAGAAAGGTGATCTGGAAGGATTCAGTGTAAGAAATTAAGGCCCCAGGATTTGGGTTATAGAAGTTATTTAGACACTGAATTAGTGGCAGGAAAGATCGTTTTCTTTTCAGTTTTTGGCCCAAATTAATTGAAAAAGCAAGTGAAGGAAGCACTAAATACAAGACAAATATAAAATTATTTATATTTTATAAATATAAACAGTGGTGATAATAGTCATAAAAATTATTTAATATAGGTCTTCATTCACACTTTTGCTCTCCTTAAAATCTGTAAATCTGAATGTTTTGCAATATTTATTCATCTCCTGATGAGATCAGAGCTGTAGTTTTCTAGAGAACACTGGTCATTCTGATGTATAAAAGACATGGCATGTATGGAAGCAATTCTGGCATAGCTTCATATGAAGGCAGATAATATGAACCTGCATCTTTGTGAAAGTGAGGTAGGAATTGATATCTTACAAAAAGGAAAACTGGGTCAGATAATCCAGGGACAGTGTGATACTTTGATAGATCAAGGAAAATTCCTTCCAGTGAGACAAGTTGACTTATCTTTAATGATGTTCAGGATCTGGACAATAAATGATGTTCAGGATCTGGACATGTGTGTGGCACAGGGGTAGAGAAGAGTCAGTGTATCCAAACCAGGGCAGCAGACTTGTCACTAATACAAGGGAGAATATAAAGTTGTTATATCCATCTGTTCTTTTTTGTGGAAAGGCTTAGTGTACGAAGGCCTCATGACACCTATATAAATTAGTTGGTAATTTTATTCATCATATCATAATTTAGGTGGACAACTGGATTGAGAACAGAAAGGTAAACACACTGTGACCTGCTGTCAGGGAGGGGTGCGCAAAAAGAAGTGAGGATTGACATTTTGCAAAGATTTTTCCATGTGGATGGCACATGTTAGGAGCCTTGAAGAATGAATTATACTTTCCCAGATTGTCCAAAGCTAGAGGAATTGCAGGTGGAGAAAGCTGGAGGAATGTGATGGGGACTGGCCCATCATAACCTTTTCAGCAGTGGAGGAAGAGCAAGGACAGGAGAGTGAGGACAGGAGGCAACAGAGATAGATGCGGGCTGGGTGTTCTCATGCACATGGAGGTCTGCTGATAGGCAGTTACAGATGCAGATGGTGCGAGAAAGATGTGAGATTCTGGAGTGGGTGGCAGGGATGGCAGAGGAGGAGGTAAGAGTGGAGTCAGAGGCATGGCTTAGGGAGAGCCTTAGCTATGACTACGTGAGACCAGGAAGGCCTAGTCCCACAGAGGATGAGGAAGACAATTGGGTTTGACCAATTAGCTGGAGATCAGGCTGTATAAAGGGGATTTCTGAAAAGGCAGATTAACTTTAAAGGGCTGGTTCCTAGAAAGACTATTCTCCTGGCTAAGTTTCAGGTTTTATTTCATAGGGAAAGGGAAACTGAGAGTAGCACTTGAATCAAATTCCAGGTCATGAAGATTGATCTGCTAGCATGCAAGATGAACTGTAATGAAACATACAAGATAAAGGGAAGACATTTTGTTTTTGTTCTTCCCTTATTGACAAAAAGTTTTATGCACAATGCATGGGGTGGGGAGATAACACCATCTGGAGGGAATGTTGACAACTTTTATCTACAAGAATGTGCATCACCGTCTTTGTGGGTCATTGCATGTGTTCTGCAGAGGTGGGATCTAGAAGCCCAGGTAAGCCTGGAGTGGCCAGCTCCAGTCTTTGGGTATAGAGTAGAATGCTGAGATCATTTTATACTCCAATCTCAATGGCTGTAGGTAAGATTACATTTTAAAAGTGTGTCTCTAGAGTGTATAAAGAGGCTGATTTAATTAAAAACAAAAGTTAAAAAAAAAAAAAGAGAGAGAGGCAGCTCCTCCAGAGGTGGTGGGCTGGGCAACAAACCAAAGATGGCAGAATTGTGAAGAGTCTCTGAGGGCCACACAGCTGCAGGAGCATGGATAAAGAGTGCTTTGTCTTCACCATATGAGAAGAGTCAGTATGGACGTGTTCATGTCTTTGCAGACAGACCCAGAGTCCATCAATCAGTCACATTCAGTCCCAGGGACAATGTTCAACCCATGTGCTCATGAATAAGTTGTGATTTGGCTTTAAATACCATGTGAATTCAAAGTGTTCACAGTCTCAAGATGGTGGTTCAAGACTAAACTCATTTTCCAGAACTAAACAGAATTTGGAGCTGGGACTCCAAACTACAGAGTAGAAGCACTTCTCACACACTATTAGGATTTAAAGGCAATAGTGCGCCAAAGTTTCATTTATTGAAAATAACCATTCAGAGACCTTAAATCACTCACAAATAATAGGTATTATTTTATATATAAACACTTGCAAATTACATGAAATGTGTTATATATATCCTTATGGATAATATGTAATAAAATGTGTGTATGAAAAATTCAGCTCTGTTTTGTGTAATGCCTTTTAATAAGCTCACATATTTGGATTCCTGTGCGGTAATGTTTACCTGTTGACATTCCCAAGTTCATGCCTCACACAGAAGATTATTTAATACTTAAAAAACTCATTAGGCACATTCTTACTAGCTTTCACCCATTATGAAAGAAGAAAATGTCCAGAAAGATGTAGTATAAACTTAAAATCCATGAGGGCTTTGGAAGAGAGCATATTGAAACATTATAACCAGCATTATTCAGAATTTATGGCCACTCTGTAGATTTCACTCTAAATTTCATGTTCTTTCTACTCCCCATGGGAATAAAGCTGCTAGCAGATGCTTATTGAATAACCTAATTATAATCTTTGCAAGTTAATCTGTACATCTTTAGTCTCCAATATGTAATGTCACCCTTAGTGACATAAAAGGAGCTAATATTGATTTTAGTTGTGGTTGAGAATACTAATTTCTAGTTCTGGGGAAGGGAATCAGTGAAATAAGACAGAAATGGATCATTTAAGATTCTACACTGTGTGGAGATATTATGGTCTTGACTTCAGCTCAATTCTGGAAGTCCTGCCATCTGGAAAATATTGTTCACATCAGAGACTGCCCCTCTCTGATGTCTCTTGATTCCAGGGAGTGATTTCTTACTTTTTTGGCCTACACACTGCCATCCTCTGTCATTATGACCATAATTTATTATTTTTCCCATAAATTCAAAACAGCCAGTTAATAGATATATAGAATCAACAAATAGCCAAAAGTACCAGATTTTACTGTGTCTTGTAAAGTTGTGAATGATGTAAATTCTTCTATTTAAGTCTTGAAGATGTCTTGGGAAAGAAATATCCAGAGAGAAAGAATAGTGATGGATAGGAAATCATGACAATGCCTCCTGGCCATGCTCTCTAGCCACCACCATTCCCACTCTTGCCTTTGGTGCACAATAAAGTTTCAACATGATGACTGTCTACATAGAACAAATAGCAAAGGAGGAATCTTTGAATTAAAAGCTGAACTCTGCGGCTCGGTGCCCATACTTTTGTAGTTAGGGCACCAGCTACATATACCAAGACTGGCAGGTTCAAACCCAGCCTAGAACTGCTAAACAACAATGACAACTACAACAACAACAACAACAAAATAGCTGGATGTTGTGGTGGGTGCCTGTAGGCTTAGTTACTTGATAGGCTGAGGCAAAAGAATCTCTTAAGCCCAAGAGTTTGAGGTTGCTGTGAGTTGTGACACCATGGCACTCTACCAAGGATGACATAGTGAGACTCTTGTCTCAAAAACTAAACTAAAATAAAATAAAAGCTGAAATCTCTGCAAAAGAAACAAATAAAACAAACTCCATACAGTGAAAAAAAAGAACAAAATTTAAGTACTTATCTTAATAGAGACCTTCTAGCCCTCATAATAAGATAGTAAAATAAATCAGTAGAGAAGAATAGAGACTTTAGAAATAGACCCATATGCAAACAGTTATGATTTTAAAAAAAAAGTTAAAAAAGTAAAGAAATATACTGATAAATATGTGGTCAGTTGAATTTAACAAAATGTGTCATGCTATTTCAATATGGGAAGTATAATAGTTTTAAAATACAAAAATGACACTGACCATTACTTCACATCATACACAAAAATAACTTGATTTGGTCTGGATTAGATCAAGCAATGTGCTTGCACAGTGCTCTGCAAATTTCCCCACCATGATGGCACACTCTCCAATGGCACACACAGGTTTATGGACAAAGTCAGCATCCACCTCTGTGGCACAGTCCTTTAGTTCTGCCAGAACCTGAATCAAGTCACAATGTCTAACTTCTCTAGTTTGACCAAAGCAAGTTATTGGTTCACGAGGTAATTGATGTCATCAAATTCCAAAAATACCCCAACAAGCACGAATGCACCATTGCCACTCCACATGAGAACTTAGACTCACTGGGAAGCCAGCTGCTTGAGCAGCTGTGATTTGTGTTGGTAGGAGGATATGCTGAAGAGCTGACAGTGTAGATACATTACTAGAGAGCTTCTTGGAGGGTCTGCATGATGAAAGCACCATATGCAGCTCACTATGCAACTGCAACAGCAAGGCTGTTTCTCAAGAAGCTATCAGAAACACAGGAGCTGGTCTAGCAGGTATTGAGTTTGGCAGCACAGGATTCTGATAATCCTGACCTTTGAGACCCGGGCTATATTTATTGGCACTTTCTCTCAACTGACCCTGTCACAACCAAAGAAATGGTCTTGTCTGAGAAGCCACGGATCCGTGAGAGCTAGACCTTACTGAGTCACTACTGTTGCATGAGCTAATCCACCACATTGGTCCTTTGGCCTCTGTGCACCACAAGCCTCCTGATGCTTCTGTGGAAGGAAGTCATGGAATGCATCGCAAACCCTTGCTTACTCATCATGAAAGTGCTGATGCAGGTGACAGCCCTGTTGGCGCCACCACTGCAAGTAACATGGAACAGTCTCAGGTTATCAACTCTCAAAGTGACCTCTGAAGGGATCTTTTAAACCTTGACCTCAGTCCTCCAGTCAGTGTTCCACAATTATCCTCCTTGCATGTGATAATAGACAGGCTTAGACACCACGGGTCTTTAAAAGGCCAGGATAAATCCTGCAGGAGGGCAACCCTTGTACTCCTAATTGAAAAGAAAGTAGTCTGAAGGCGCTCTGTCAGTGGTATGTCCACCTAACTATCCCTGCTTGGGAAATCAGCAGTGCAGGCTGCTGAAGCTATCAACTAGTATCTTAGGCTAGAGAACCTGAGACATCTGTCTGAAGAGATGAGCCCTGCTCTTTCGCCCTCTTCTAGTTACATTATTATCTGGCTAGTTCAGATGTTCCATTATCCTATGTCCTTACTTACTCTTTACTCAAACTTCCTAGGGGCTGTTATCTCCCCATTCTCATTCTTAACTTGAATGCTGACTACTGACTGCTGTCATTCTTAGTGTATACTCAGTTATGTACCCAATGAAAGGATTCCCAGAAACAGGACATTTGCTGCATTGTTCTCATGATGCCACCAGGCACGTGACACAGTTTATGTCCGTACAGGCTTCCAGTTTTATGCACTAAGTTTGGTGTAAGTTTCATGATTTCCTTAGCACTGACTCCCTTGATAACCAATTTCAAAGGTTGAGGTCCACTAGATGCCCAACACATAGAGATGGGAAAAGTGGATCTCTTGGGAGGAGGACTACATAGTCTGGTTGTCAGTGAGCTTGGTGGGGACATTGGCAGAGGTTCAGCACTGGGAAAACCCTTTATCCCATCATCAGTGCCTGCAACATTTGCTCCTTCACCTAATCCAGCTGTGATTGGCAGTGGTCTGAATGATCTGTTTGAACTGTCTACAGGAATTGGCATGGCACCTGGTGGATATGTGGCTCCTAAGGCTGTGTGACCTGCAGTAAAGGCAAAAGGCTTAGTGATTTCAGGAACATTTACTCACTGCCAAGGACACATTTACATGGAAATGAACTTCACCAACAAAATCCAACAAATGAAAGATTTTTCACTGCAGTTTAACAAGAATCTCTATGGTGCCATCCCTAGCACTTCTATGGGCATCCATACAACACTGATGCCAAACCAAATCATTGATGTCTCCCTGCCTCTCAACATGTTGGGCCCAGTCACGAAGATGGAACCTCTAAATAATCTGCACGTGGCTGTGAAAAACAATATTGATATCTTCTACTTCAGCTGCCTCATCCCACTCTATGTGGTTTTTGTAGAAGATGATAAAATGGAATGCTGGGTCTTCCTTACCACATGGAAAGATAGTCACAATGAAAATGAACTCTCTTTGAGATTAAAGAAATGCCATTTAAATGTTGACTCTGCTGGCTGTGCACAGTGGCTCACACCTGTAATCCTAGCACTCTGGGAGGCTAAGGTGGGTGTATTGCTTGAGCTTACAAGTTCGAGACCAGCCTCAGCAATAAGTGAGAATAAATATTTTTATTCTACTAAAAATAGAAAAACTGAGGCAATGGGATCACTTGAGCCCTAGTTGGAGGTTGCTGTGAGCTATAATACCACCACGCTCTACTGAAGGCAACAGCTTGAGACCCTGCCTCAAAGAAAAAAAAAAACAATAAATAAATAAAATAAATAGTAACACTATTTCCATCAAGTTGCATGTCAACAATGCTTATACTATTGCCATGAGAAATATGGAAGGGCAGGATATTCTGTACCCATCCCTGCAGCTCACTAATAGCATTTGGATTTTGGCTGAGCTGCGTATCTATCCCCAAACCCCAATTTATGCTGTCACTAAAGTGCAGAACTCCTGAAGTCTTAAATACATCTATCTGGTCTGTGACAGCATTTTGAAAAACTAATAGACTGTTCCAGTACCCTCCATCACCCCTTGATCAGTGTATGCCAAGAACTCTTAACTGGAATAAATTGTATTGCTATGTAGAATCTTAACCAAAACACAGCAAACCCACCAACATAGCGACTAGTCTCACCTGTGCTAGCATTAGCATACAACCTGTTGGATGGTTTTAGCTTCCCATGAGAATTTGTAACCACTGCTTCAGTTGCATCCCACCTCTTGCCACCCACCAGTGCTATCTGTCTTTAGTTATGGGCTTCTCCATGCTATAACAGTGACTATCTTTTTTGATGCCCTCTTTTGAGTATAGTTTGATATTTTACAATCTAGACCTCATTTAAAAGTAGAAAAAGACAGCAGGTAATAAAGCAAGGAAAGTGTCAGTGAAAAAAGAAAAGAAATATGAAGATGCTTTGCTTCATTTGAGAAAGGTTGGGAAGAGTCTTTGAAAGAGACAATCACAATTTATAATGATATAAGTACAGTGCCTTACCACACATGGAGGAACTATATAGACAACCCCACCCATCTCCAAATTTCCCTAGAGTCTTCCTACATAAATTCTCTCAGGATTTTTAAATCTGTATAAATTTATGGGATACAAGTGTAATTTGTTAGATGGATATTTTGCATAGTGGCGACATCTGGGCTATCAGTGTATTGATCATTGTACCCATTAAGTAATTTACACCTTCCCACTCTCATCAAGGCAGCTAAGGGAGCCACAGCTGGAAGGCTTTCTCCACTCCAGGGTGGCAAGTGCTCCACAGGGCACAATTGAGCCAGGGCACCAGGGAGTGACTTCACTGCCTTTAACAGAGAATCTGTCACACACAGGATAGTTTCTGCTCAGGACTAGCAAGCATTCCACAGAAGGTAATTAAGCCAGGGCAGCTGGGAATGGCTTCCCCTCCCCTGATAGAACGCCCTTCACAACTGGTCTCCCATAGACTGCAGGGATCACTCTCTTCCTTATAAAAAGAAGAAGCAAGTATTTTCATGTGTGGTAAGGACCAGAGCTACCACCTTCTCCAAAGGAGGGCGAGGCTAGCAAATCCTCTCACTGACCTTCGAGCTCCCTGTATCTTCTGGAATGAGCCTCCCCTCCCTGGAGGCAAATCACGGACAGAACAACATCTTTCCTGCTGGAGCATTTTAGCCAGAGCCCATGGTCCCTCTGTAGCTGCCTCCACCACATTTGTTGCAGCTGGGCCAGGGCAGGAGCTAGGAATCTAGGGACTCTTGTGCCTCTGAAGACAGAGGCTGCTGTCATTGCTGAGAGAAGAAGCTGTGAACAGTCTGTGCACCAATCTCTGCTGTCAGACTCCAAGTGCATCTGCTCTTCTGCCTGCCCATTCTTCTGGAGAAGAGGCACTCCCTACATCACTGTCACCCAGTGCCTGAAAGCAGCAAGGCTTGAGAGCAAGTTGCCATCTCTGTGTCACTCTGGTCCTCCTAGGATGGAAGCACAACAATCAGGAACCTGGAGACTAGGAATTCCCTAACCTGATCCCTCACTGCTGGAGCCTGAATACTCTCCCATGGGCCTGAGATCCAACCCTCCCAAATTGCCAGCAACACTACAGAGAGTACCTACTTGTATATGCTAAAAGGTACTTATGGCTCCCTCTTTACCTTAAGCAGCACAGTTCCCAGCAGAGGAGGAAAGGTGAATCACAAAACTATGTGCATTGAGCTGAAGAAAGAGTTTCCAAGTAAGGAATCAGCTGGCCGAGCATGGTGGTTCACACTGTAATCCCAGCACTCTGGGAGACTGAGGCAGGTGGATTGCCTGAGCTCACAAGTTCTACACTAGCCTGAGCCAGAGAGAGACCTCATCTCTAAAAATAGCTGGGCATTGTGACAAGTGTCTATAGTCCCAGCTACTTGGGAGGCTAAGGCAAGAGAATCACTTAAGCTCAAGAGTTTGAGGTTGCTGTGAGGTGTGACACCACAGCACTCTACCAAGGGTGATAGAGTGAGAATTTGTCTAAAAAAAAAAAAAAAGGAACCAGCATAGAAATTCTAGCAAAGGATCACAGTAGTTCTCCATCAATGAATTCCAACTTAAATGTAAGCCAAGAATTTTATATCCTGCAAAACTAAGTCTCATAAATGAAGGAGAAATAAAGTCTTTCAACAGATAAGCAAGTGCTAAGAGAATTTGTCACCACAAGACCTGCCCCAAGAGAACAGTTTAAAAGTGACAAATCTGCATAGGCCTCCAGTCTCCATCTCATATAGCTGTATCAGCATTGTGAATAACATCTCATATCCAAGAAGATCACTTGTTTCCTAGACAATATTCAGCAAGATATTTATATACTTTGTTTTAGTTTTTTTCTTTTCTTTTTAATTTCAACATTTTCCCTCTAGACTTTTCTTTTTTTATTTCTTTCCTTTCTTCATTTTTCTAGTTTAAATATAGTTTTCCATTGTTGCCTTCTTTAACAAATAGAACTTCATTTTTGCTAGTGTTTCTACCCTTATTATTTGGTTATTTCATCCCATAACATTTCTGTTTGCTTGTGTTCGGTAATTTATACCATTTTTTTCTTTCCTCTCTACTTGGTGGAGGTGGGGTACTGTGTCTGAACAGGCTGCCAAAAAGCTGCTGGAAACCACTCAACCAGGAATCCCCAGAGGTTGGGGGTGTTTTAAGGTTGGGTCAACCTTACTTTACACCTATATTGCTCCTGTCTCCCTCTTTGTGTGCCTCTCTTTTTTTTTGTGAATATTCCCTTTTAATCACCCACTCTCCTTTTTTGTTCTTTTCTTTTTTTCTTAAATCTTTTTCCCCTTCTTGCTCTTCAATCTTCTCATCCTTCTGGTCCTATACCAAAAGCACTCATCAAAATCCTAGGCCCAAGGTATGTTATGTAAAGAGGAAGTGAAAGGAAAATTGGGGCAAGGAAACAAAGAAAAGAAAACACTCATGAGGAAGAATCAGCAAAAAAATCCTAGAAACATAAAAAAAAAATCCAGAGCAACCCCCCTACCCCCAAGGGACTGTGAGGTAGCTACTGCAGAGGATTCCACCTATAAAGAAATGTTAGAAATGACAGAAAGGAAATTTAGAATACATATGATGAAAACAATAAAGGAAATGATGGAAACAATGAAGGAAACTGCTGCTAAAGTGGAAAATAATGAAAAGGAAATAAAAAAACAGAATCAAATAAGAGATGAATGATATGATGAATATAGAAAGGATATAGCAGAGCTGAAGGAACTGAGGCAGTCAATTAGGGAACTTAAAGATGCAATAGAAAGTATCAACAACAGATTAGACCATGCAGAAGAAAGAATCTCAGAGGTAAAGGACAAAACTCTTGAGAGTACTCAGATAGTTGAAGAGGCAGAAAAGAAGAAAGAGAAAGCAGAATGTTCACTGACAGAATTATGGGACTTTATGAAGGGTTCAAACATACGAATTATAGGTATCCCAGAAGGGGTAGAAAATGCCTCATGGAAACAGAAGCCATACTTGAAAATATTATACATGAAAATTTCTCAAATATCACCAAAGATTCTGACACATTCCTTTCAGAAGGATATCAGAGCCCAGGTCACCTCAACTCTAACAGAGCTTCTCCAAGACACTTTGTGATGAACCTATCCAAAGGGAAGACAAAAGAAATGATTCTTCAAGCTGCCAAGAGTAAATGCCAGTTGACCTACAGTGGCAAGTCCATTACAGTGACTTCAGACTTCTCTAATGAAAATTTCAAGCAAAAGACAAGGGCCATTTACCTTTATTCTACTTAAACAAAACGATTTCTAGTCCAAAATTATATATCCTGCTAAATTAAGCTTTAAAATTGACAAAGAAATCAAATAATTTACTGATATGCAAACATTGAGGAAATTCATCACAACAAGAACAGCTCTACAGGAAATACTTCTGCCTGTTCTGCACACTGACCACTACAATGTTTCAACAGCAAAGTAAGAACTCCAACATTAAAGAACAGAGCCTAACTTCCATAAAGATGCAAAAGATAAAACTAAGCAATGCACTCTTACCACATTAGATGAATAGAAACACTACCACAGTTATCAATTGTCTCAATAAATGTTAATGGCTTTAATTCTCCACTGAAGAGGCATAGATTGATTGATTGGATTAAAAACACAAGCCATCCATTTGCTGTCTACAGGAAACCCACCTAGCTTCAAAAGACACTCTCACCATTTCTATTCAACATAGTATTAGAAGTCTTAAGCTGACTAATCAGGAAAGAGAAGGAAATATAGGGCATCCAAATTTGAAAGAGGATGTCAAACTAACTGTGTTTCTGAATGACATGATTTCATATCCAGAAAACTCTAAAGACTCCTCTAAAAGAATCCTAGAATTGATAAAGTAGTTCAGTAAAGTCTCAGATTACAAAATGAATGTACACCAAACAGTAGCATTTTTACACACTAATTACTTAAAAATCAAATCAATAGCCCAATAACATTTACAACTATTGCAAAAATAAAAATAAACATCTAGGAATACACTTAACCAAGTAGGTAAAAGAGCTCTATGTGGAGAACTAGAAAATAAGAAAGCATAGATGATACAGATAAATAGAAAATATCCCATGCTTATGTATTGAAAGAATCAACATTGTTTAAATGTCCATAATACCTAAAGTGATTTATAGAGTCAACACAATTCCCATCAAAATACCAACATCATTTTTACAGAACTTAAGAAAAATGCTAAATTTCATGTGGAATAAAAAGTCCTTGAATAGCCAAAGCAATTCTAAGGAAATAGAACAAATCCGGAGCATATTATCCCACTTCAAATTATACTACAAGGCTATGGTAACAAAGACAGTATGGTACTTGTACAAAAGTAGACAGACACATAGCTGAATGGAATAGGAAAGAGAACCCAGAAATATAATCATATACTTACAACCAACTGGGAAAATGACACCCTATTCAATAAGTGATGTTGGGAAAACTGGATAGTCACATGCATAAGAATTACAGGACGCCCATCTCTTACAATTAAAAAAAATTATTTAAAGATGGATAAAAGACTTAAATTTAAGTCATGAAATCATAAAAAAGAAGAGGACATAGGGAAAACTCTTTTAGACATCAGCCCAAGCAAAGATTTTATGACTAAGACCCCCTAGACAAATACAACCAAAATAAAAATAAATAAATATGATTCAATTAAGCTAAATTTTCTTTACAGGAAAAGAACTAATATGCAGAGTAAATAAGCAACCCTCAGAAGGGGAGACAATATTCGCATATTATGCATTTGACAAAGGACTAATATCCATAATATACAAGAAACTCAAACAAATTAGCACAAAACACCACATAACCCATCAAAAAGTGGGCAAAAGATGGGTCCAGGAATCCATAAATAGAATTGGAAGTGGCTCCATTAACTATTAACCCAATGACCTGTTAGCAAAATTTTTTCCTTCCTGTCATTGTCATCTTATACTTTGCTAGTCTAAAGGTTTTAGTTCAAAAAGGAGGAACACTTTTTGTTGGAAGAGAGACAACAATGATTCCATTGTGCTGGAAGTTAAGACTCCCACCCATGTTGGGCCCCTCATGTCTCTCAATCAACAAGCAAAGAGGCAAATCATGGTCCAACAACTAACAGGGTGGGTTAGTTTTTCCGAAGTACCAAGGGGAAATTGGACTGTTACGCAACAGTTGAGGTAAGGGAGAGTATGTCTGGAAAGTGGGAGGTCCCTTACAGTGTCTCTTCATCTTATCATGGCATGTGAACACTTCAAGTACATGTATCAAAATAGTTACTGAACCCCATAAATAATAACATCATAATTATACAATTTTTGATACGGATATAAATGTGTGTGTATATACATATCTCAAATGGAAACTGTCATTCAATGCAAGAAGGATTACTACTGGCCCGGAGGACCATGTCTAAGCTTCAAGTTTTTATCTGGAACCCAAAGCTTAACATCTCCTGTAGAAATATAAGTATAACCTCTTCCCCAGTGTATGACATGTGCTGGGGTCCATGAATTTGTTAAGTTGTCTTTGTATTAAATAGGTTGATCTAATGGTGGAGAAGTAACTTTCACCCAGTGTTTTTGAGCTGGAATCTCATTTTTGTCATTCATATTTAAAAAATTTAAAGTAAAAAGAGCTGAATATAATCTATTTATTGGGGTGATATTATACTGTTATCCTCCCTTTTCCATTTAAAAAGCATTTCTTTTAATGTACAACTTTGTCTTTCAATGATGGCGTGTCCTGTACTATTACCAGGAATTCCAATAATTCATTTAATGTTATGTAATTTTAAAAAGGCTTGACATTTAATAGAAGTGTAGACAGGACCATTGTCTGTTTTTATAGTTAAAGGTTTGCCCATGACAGAAAAAGCCTCTAGTAAATGAGAAATTACAGCATCATTTTTCAGATGTCATAGCTGAAGCCCATGAAAAATAAGAATAAGTATCCACAGAATGATGAATATATTTTAATTTCCCAATTCATTTGCCATAATTGATTAGATAACAATCCTCTAGGATTAACTACTATAGGTAAATGTGTAGCTGTTCAAGGTTGACAAGTAGGGCAAGAACGTATTATAGTTCTTGCAGTTTGCCAGGAAATATCATGTCTTCCTTTTAAAGCTTGAGCATTAGTATGATGTATTGTATGTTCTTGCTGAGCAGTTTGTACTGATCCTACTAATTGGTCAATAGCTTGATTGCCCATAGAAATTAATCCCAACAAATTAGAATGAGCTCTGACATAAGTAATATAAATAAGGAAAGATCTATTTCTAATCAATTGTTGGAGGGATAAAAACAGGGATAACTGTTGATAGGGATAACATTAGTTTAGTTACCCCTAAACTAATGTTAGTTCTTGGGTATTAGTTGGCAAAGTAACAGTTTCAATGGTTTTCACTATATAGGTAGAATACAATGAGTCAGACACGATGTTAATTAACCTACCAGGGAAATCTGTTAAAAGTAATATAATAGCAAATAATTCTGCTTTTATACTGAAAAATAAGGAGGTTGTTGCACTGTATGAGTATTAGGACCCGAATATCCTGCTATTCCCATTTTATTTGCATATGTATAAAATGTCTCTGCATTAGGAATTGGTTCCAATTTTACTATTAGGTAAAATCCAAGAAGTATTTTTAAGTATTTTCTTTTATCTTGAAGAAATGATTATCTATTATGCCAAAGTAGTCTGATAAAGCAATTTGCCATTCAGTATTTAACATAAGTAAATCAGACATTTGATTATTAGTTAAAGGAACAACAATTTTTTCAAGATTTCTTTCTACCAATTGTCTTAAACATTGTCTTCCTTTTAAAATTATAAAAGCTATTTTTTGGACATATGTTTCCATCTTTTTAGATGCCTTATTTGGTAAAAAGAACCATTCATCAAAAGCTGTTTCTTGAACAATCAGTCCTGTAGGAGAGTGCATGAATGGAAAAACATAGATGTAGAAATTGTTAATTTGACAAATACAATTTAATTGAGCATTATGAATTTGTTCCTCAATCCATTTTAATTCTTTTTCCAGCTTCAGGAGTAAGTTTCCAGGGCTATGAAGATTAGGATTTCCTTCCAAAATGGAAAACAAATTAGTAAGAAAATAAGCAGGAATTCCTAAGGTTGGTCTTATTCAATTAGTATCTCATAACAATTTTTGAAAATCATTTAAAGTTCAAAGAGAATCTCTTCTAATTTAAACTCTCTGAGGAATAATATTCTAAGTAGTAATACAATATCCTAAATATTCCCAAGGCTCTTGAGTTTGGACTTTGTCCTCTGCTAATTGAAGGAGTATGCTAATTTATATAATTCTTATAATTTTTTAGGACATGGATGAGCCAAGAATATAGCATCCATATAATGTAAACACATGTTTTCTGGAAAAGCTTTTCTAAGCTCTTCCAAAGGCTGATCTACAAACAATTGACACAAGGTTCAGCTGTTTAACATTCCTTGAGTTAATACCTCCAAAGAAATTTCTAAGTAGATTTTCCATTATTTAAAGAAGGAATGGTAAAATCAAAACATTCTGCATCTTTTAGTTGTAAATGAATGTTTAAAAAGCAGTCTTTTAAGTCAATAATGATTATAGGACAATGTTTTGGTATTAAAATTGGATTGGGAATTCCAGGTTGCAAACAGCCCATGGGCTAAATAACTGCATTAACCTTTCTTAAATCTGTTAACATTCTCCATTTACCTGATTTCTTTTTAATTACAAAATTGGAGAATTCCAGGAACTTGTAGGTTCGATATGACCAGCTTGTAATTGTTCCTCAATTAATTGATGTAGCGCTTCTAATTTTACCAAAAGGAAGGGGCAATGCTCCACCCAAACCTGCTTATCCATTTTCCATTATTCAGTGTAAGTTTATTTAGTTTACATGTTTTTGTATGAGTATGTGGATTCTTGTTGTTACTGAGTTCAACTTTTATTCCATGATGTTCTGATAAAATACAAGGAATGATTTCTATTTTTTTTAATTTGCTGAGGTTAGACTTGTGACCTAAGATGTGATCAATTTTAGACAATGTCACATGGGCTGATGAGAAGAATGTATATTCAGTTTTGTTAGTATGTAATGTTCTGTAGACGTCTGAAATGCAGCTGTTGAATGATTAAGTTTAAGTCTAAAATTTCTTTCCTTAGCTTCTTATTGGAGGATCTGTCCAATACAGCCAAACGAGTGTTAAAATCTCTGACTATTATGGTGCTGGAGGAAATCACATTGCTCTTGTCTGTTAGAATCTCTCTTATAAATAGAGGTGCATTCTCGTTGAGTGCATAATTGTTAATAATTGAAATATCATCATGTTGAGTGTTACCCTTAAGAAATATAAAGTGGGCTCGGTGCCTGTGGCTCAACGAGCTAAGGCACCAGCCACGTACACCTGAGCTGGTGGGTTCGAATCCAGCCCCTGGGCCCGCCAAACAACAATGACGGCTGCAACCAAAAAATGGCCGGGCGTTGTGGCGGGCACCTGTAGTCCCAGCTACTTGGGAGGCGGAGGCAGGAGACTCGCTTGAGCCCAGGAATTGGAGGTTGCTGTGAGCTG
>CAUYON010142797.1:0-11068 GCA_963573935.1 Arctocebus calabarensis | reverse complement strand
TCAAGCTGTCACCCTGGATAGAGTGCTGTGGCATCACAGCTCACAGCAACCCCCAATTCCTGGGCTCAAGCGAGTCTCCCGCCTCCGCCTCCCAAGTAGCTGGGACTACAGGCACCTGTCACAATGCCCGCCATTTTTTGGTTGCGGCTGTCATTGTTGTTTGGCGGGCCCGGGCTGGATTCGAACCCGCCAGCTCAGGTGTACGTGGCTGGTGCCTTAGCCGCTTGAGCCACAGGTGCCGAGCCATTTTCTCCAATTTCAATATCAGGTGTATCTAGATCAAGCAGAATGATTTTGAAATATTTCTTCTTTTTCTATTGTCTATAGGATTTGGCATGATCTGTTTTTTGAAGCTCTACTTTTATTTGTATGATATTAGTTGTCTATTTTTTGAGACTTTGGAAGAAAATAAGAAGTTAGCTGATGACTTCATGCTGAGCCTCAGAGTCAAAGCGCTCTACAATGTCTTATTTGACAATGTGTATGTTGCTTTCTTGGCATTACTATTGCTAATATTGCTTGATATTTTGATGCAGTAATCATCCGTTTTCTTTTCTGAATGTATTTATCTTCGTTCATTCTTTACGTGGTTTTTGTTTCTAGTTCTTATCTTAAACATTCTTATTGTTATTGAATTTTAAGTCTTTTAAATTCTGTGAAGGCAAAAAGTGGAAACCTAATTAACATATGTATATGTAAAAATAAAATAAAATAAAGACATTAACATCTACCTGGTCAGGTAGCCTTTGAAGGGTGAATGTAAGTGTGTGGATACAATGATTAGTTCCAATCCTCACCCCTGTGACTGGGCTTGAATGAATCCTCCCAGATCCAGGGGTGTCCAGACCTGTGTCTGACTGGCCTGAGCGGTGGGACTCAAATAGCTGGATCTTTTTTTTTTTAAAGAAATTGTTTTATTTTATTTATTTTTTTTTTTTTGAGACAGAGCCTCAAGCTGTCACCCTGGATAGAGTGCTGTGGCACCACAGCTCACAGCAACCTCCAATTCCTGGGCACAAGCGAGTCTCCTGCCTCCGCCTCCCAAGTAGCTGGGACTACAGGCACCCGCCACAATGCCCGGCCATTTTTTGGTTGCAGCCGTCATTGTTGTTTTGTTTGGCAGGTCCAGGCTGAATTCGAACCCGCCAACTCAGGTGTACGTGGCTGACGCCTTAGCCCATTGAGCCACAGGCGCCAAGCCAAACAGCTGGATCTTTTAGCAAGAACTTTAACATCTGCTAAGTGCCAGATCTAGGTGCCCAATTCTTCAAACAAAAGAATCAATTTCTCTGTCTTATTACCGGGGCTTTCCTGGACTCAAAGAGTACATCTCTGGCTGAATTCATAAGTTCCCAACTTTGACTGCTAATGCTGAGATCATTGAGAGTGGGAGTAAGGGATTTTTAAAGAAAAAAAATAAAAAACATCCCCAGACTCTACCCAAAGCCAATTACCACAGAACCTCTGGGCATGGGACCCAGACATCAGTATTAAGCTCCCAGGTAATGAATGGAGTTGAAACACATTCTCTGTAATGAAGCATCACAAGAATGAAGAAGCAAGAATCCAATGTACTCAATTCTGATATGAGGACAACTGATGCTAGTACATGGCAGGGAGTGAGAGAATGGGGGTGCGGAGAGAGGGAAGAAGGAGGGGGTTGGTGCCTGTAGCTCAGTGGCTAGGGTGCCGGCCATATACACGGGGCCCGCATGTTCAAACCCAGGCTTGGGCAAACCCTGTCAAACAACAATGACAACTACAACAAAAAAAATTAGCAGAGCATTGTGGCAGGTGCCTGTAGTCCCAGCTACTTGGGAGGCTGAGGCAAAAGACTAACTTAAGCCCAAGAGTTTGAGGTTGCTGTGAGCTGTGATGCCACAGCACTCTACCAAGGGTGACATAGTGAGATTCTGTCTCAAAAAAAAAAAAGAGGGAGGGGGTTGTGTGACACAGCTCTTGGGGGCAGGACACAGTTATAAGAGGGTCTTTACCTAACAAATTCAAGAAGTGTAATTTCAATGAATCCCCAACAATAATTAAAAAAAAAAAAAGCTCCCAGGTAAAACTACAAAAAAATCAAATAACCCAATTTGAAAATGGTAGAATAGACATTTCTCCAAAGACGATATACAAATGGTTCTGTGTTCTTGGAACATGGCAGCCAGGTTAGGATGTGATGGGTGGTGGGCTGGGAAGGTTCAGACATCAGAGTCCTGTCTGAGGACAATGGGAAGGTTTGGAACGTTTTAAGCAGATGACTAATCTAGTCATATAGATATTTCTGGAAAATTACTCTCACTGAAAAATAAAGAATAAATTGGGTGGCATGTGACCAGAGGCAGAAAGACCCAGTAGGAGCTGATAGGTGGACCCAAAGTCAGATAATTCTAGGTCAGTGGTTCCTAAACCTGCCTTGGAATCTTCTAGAGGGTTCCAATCTGTTAAAACACAGATTGTGGGCAGCACCTGTGACTCAAAGGAGTAGGGTGCCAGCCCCATATACTGGAGGTGGTGGGTTCAAACCCATCCCCGGCCAAAAACTGCAAAAAAAAAAAAAAAACCAGATTGCCAGACCTTGCATGTTTCCAATGTTTTTGGTTCAACAGTCATAGAATGGAACCCACCAATTCACATTTCTCTCAAGTTCCATGTGATGCTCATGGTGCTAATCTGGGGACTCACTTTGAGAATCACTGCTCTAAGTGGTGAGGTTGGAAAAGGGATTTGGGGGGAAGCAGCTTCATAGCCGTAGACTGCTGTTCTAGATGCTGACTGTACCTTAAAATCACCTGGAGAGACGGGGCCTCCACCACATTCCCTTCATTAATACAATTGATGTGGGCTAAGTCTAAGTACAAGCATGTAAACGCCCCCAAGTGACTCTAGGGCGAAATCAAAGGTGAAAAATCAATTCTTGCTCCTCAAAGTGTGGTCTATGGAGCAGCAGCAGCTGGGACCTTGTTGGAAGTGCAGAACTCCATCCCAGACCGACAGAGTCAGCATCCTTATTCTAACGCAATCTTCCAGTGATTCCTCTGCGCGTGCAAGTTTGAGAAGCACAGATGCAAATAGCATCCATCCTGAAATGGGATCTCAGAAGCAGCTGGAAGCAGAGAGAGGGTGGACTCCAGCCCCCAGGATGAGAACCCAGAAACAGACCCTGGAGAACAGAGATTCATTAATTTATTCCAATGGCCTATATTGACCTTCACAGTGTGCTGGGCATTGTGCCAAGTGCTACAGAACTATGAGGCAGGCACCTGGCCTCAAGGCCAATAAGACACAACAATAATAAAATGAGAGGCCTGGAGCTCTTGCGTGGAAGCTCTAGAGGTGCTTCTGAGTGGCAGCCAGGTCAGTAACTCCAGCATGAGCTCCCCCAGAGCAAGGACATCTTCCCAGCACGACATGCCAGGCATCTGCCAGGTTTTCCATAACTGTTTGCTGAAAGAATGCCAAGTTCAGTGGCTTTGGAGTTGGACCTTCCAGGTGGAAGGATTACCCTGGGCAGAAATGGGCCAGGACTTTGCAAACGAAAGGACCACCACAGCCGAGCCAGGCCATGGAAGAGGCCAGGAAGTGTGTGAGGGACAAATAGCCAGCAGTGCCATTTGGCTGGATCCAGACCATGGGTCAGCATACTTTTTCTCTAAAGACCCAGAGAGTAAATATTTCAGGCTTCATGGGCCACGCAGTCTCTTTCAAAACAACTGTGTCTTTATGGAGTGTAAGCAGACACAGACAATTGGCAAACAAGTGGGCGTGGCTGTGTTCCAGTCGAACTTAATCTGCAAAAACAGGCTGTGAACCAGATTTGGCCCAACTAGAGCAAGAGAGAAATAAAGCCGGAGACAGAGCCACAGAGGTAGACTGGAGGTGTCAGAAGGTCACGGAGGGCACGGGCCACCAATGAAAGGCGGGCAAACCCTGACCAACAGTGGGGAGCCGGATTTGGGATGGTAAAAGTGGAGCGATCAGAGGTCAGCTTGGAGAAATGGATTGGCAGAATGTGTAATAGAAGATCAAGAGTTGAGGAGTAAGAGATGGGGGCAGGGGACAAATTAGGAGACAGGATGGTGTCTGTCAAAGGTTTAGATGACCAAGAGCCAAAGTGATGGATTCTGGGGAGAAAAGCCTGAGATGTATGAGACAGTTTCGTGGCCGAGGGTGGGGAGGGCAAAGGACAGAGCATTTTCTGGTCACTGGGCTGATGGGGAGGACACTGTGGCTAGAGACAGGGCAGCTGCGGTTTCTTTGGGGTGAGGATCAGATCTGGGAGCTCAGGACAGCATGTCATCAAGCACTGAGCATGGTTGACCCTGCCGCAGAATGTCACTGCAACCCAGAGCATGGTGGCAGCTGGAGAAGACATTTGAGAAAAGCAAGAGAAATGGGTAAAACCCAGAGCCAGGGATGGGGCCTGTGGCTCGAGGAGCAGGGCACCAGCCCCATATACCGCAGGTGGCGGGTTCAAACCTGGCCCCAGCCAAAAACTGCAAAAAAAAAACAGAGCCAGCCTGGCAGCTGCTGTTCCCAAAGACATGAGTCTCAGAGACAGAGCTGGTCCAAGCAGGGGCCAATCCCAGCTCTCCAGGGCCAGAGGGGCTTCAGAGCAACACCCCTCAAACCTCAAGGGGCCTGAAATATTTACTGTCTGGTCCTAAAAATGCTGTTAAGGAAGATTCTGCTTCAGTGGGTTGGCCCAGATCTTAAATTTTGCAAAAGTTCCTGGTGATGCCATTCTCTGCTTTGAGAATGAAGGGCATGAGATCCTCCCCTATCCTCTCTTGTCACCACACAAGGACCAGTGAGGAGCATTAAGCTACTATTTGTTGAGTGGCTCCTGTTTAGCTGACCTGGGAGATAACCCGGACCATATGGAAAATAACTAACATTTGAGTCTGTGTAACATGCCAGGCACCACCCTACCAAACACCTGTCCCCTCTATTCCTTGCTATGTCCCATGAGGTAGGGTTCTTTGGTGTCTCCAGTCTCTGTACGATTTAGTGACCTCAGCCCAAGGGGCCAAAACTTCATTCCTGGGCCCAGAGAGAGAAGCAACTGGCCGTTCATGGCAAGACCGTGAGTCCCAAATTAATACCTTACCCCCATCTAAGCCACCTCTCTTGGAAAATTCAAAACTAAGGCAAGTTTTTCAGCTGCAACCTCGGACTCATGACGATGTGAACCTCCTAAGTGGCCTGTTTCTGCCAGCACCGAGGACACGCCCACGGAGCCACTTGGCTAGGATTTCACCCTCGGAGAATTCTTCAGCTTTTCTTCTGAGACGCTAAGATAGCCCTTAGAAGAGATACTTCTCTGGAACACCTGTAATGCAAATAAATGCTGCTAATGAAAAGGAAATAATTTAGTGGACAATTGCGGAGCTGGTGCACCTTACACGGGCGTGACTTCCAGAAGCGGCTTCCCGTGCCCAGTCCCGGAGAGCAGCGCCCGCCGCGCGTTGCGATGCTGCCACCTAGTGGTGATGGGGGGAGCTGCTGCGGAAGTCGAAGCGTCCAAACCCCCCAAAACAACATGGGAGGCTGCATCCTGTTAACACCAGCCTGGGCGGTGGCTGTTTTTAGCTGGGTCTCTCCTTCTGTGCCACTTTCATCATGGAAACTGGCTCTCCAGACCCAAAAAAAGCTGCGACGTGCTCTGCAAAAGCTGTTTGAAGGCCAATTTTAGCTCTGTTTCTTGGAATTTGGGCTCCCAGGGGGAAGGAGAGATGTACAGTTCCCAGGAAGTTGGGTGTCTTCTTCCTGGAGATTGTTCTGGCCATGAGATCTTAGATCCCTCTAGGTTCCAGCTTCTGCACTGGGGTGCCCTGCAAAGAAGCATAAGCTTTTGGATTTTAGAGGTGGCACCTGTGGGTCCTGGGAGCTTTACCGTGTGCTACTAAGAGCTTTCTTATAGGGATGGTTTAATTCACGCTTCCAAATAGCCCTACAAGGAAGCTTAGAATTATGCCCATTTCACAGATGAAGAAATCAAGACTTGGAAAAGTGCAGTGATTTGGCCAAGGTAACAGAGCTGGTAGCTAGTAGAGCTATGATGTTTAACTCAGAGTCTGTGCCTTCCACCCAAGACCCAAACAAAGCAACAGATCAAGAGTTGAAAGTCCTGGGTTCATCTACTCACTGCTGTCAGCTCACTCTGTGACCTTGAATAAGTCACTTAACCTCTCTGAGTGTCAGTTTCCTCTACAGTAAAACGAGTGTGTTGATTACAGATCCTGCTTTACAAGGTTGTGCATGAATCCAAAAAGAAATCTGATGTCTTTTGGCTCAGTGGTTCCACTCCCTGGCCTGGGGGCCATCTAGACCCCTAGATTCTTCTTTGGTTTCCAGGAAATGGATGGATGTCTCTAGGCTCAGGGCTGTGAGCCAGGGACTGCATCTTGTTTGATCATCATTGTGCCTGGCGCAGGCCTTAGTCCCTGATAGGTGATCAGCAAATGGCAGTGAATGAAGAGTTGACCACTTATCATGTGTCAGATTGAAGAGTTGACCACCCATCAAATGTCAGATCCCTATGCTCGGCAATGGGAGTACAAAAATGAGCAAGACATAGAGGTCCCAGCCGTGGGGCAGACGTTGACGAGTAGCCCAGGAGAACCCTGTGTTTTGAGGGCTGTGATGGGTGAGCCTGGGAGCAGGGAGGGCTGCTGCAGGATCACAGACAGACCCCAACCCAACTTGAGAGGAGGGTCCTTGAGAGGAGGGAAACCTTCCTAGCAGATCTGACTCATATGGAGCCCACAAAGCTCAGTTAATCAGGGAAGACAACTCTGGAGGTTGTGATGGCCCCATGACAAGCCCAGTGTGCTAATGTCAGCCCAACCTAAAAGAAGGAGGCTTCACCAGCCTGTACACTCTCCAAAATCCCAGAAACCTCTCTCCAATTTCCTCCTTTTTCTTCATCTTTTCAATGCAACCCAGTGGTTCTTAGCTAGAACCATTTACTGATGTCTGGATACATTTTCTACTGTTACAAGGCAGGGGATGCAGACGTATTTAGTGGGTAGAGGCCAGGGATTCCACTAAACACCTTCCAATGCACAGACTGTGCCCCCCACACCAGAGAATTATGTGGCCCAAAACATCACTCGTGCTAAGGGTGAAAAAAAAACTGCTGTAGCCTAATTAGCTGCCCAGGGAGGGCACTAAAAGAAGCCACTATTGGGCCATTCTCTCCTGGGCAGAGATTAAGGGAAAGAGAGTGGGTATGTGTTTCCCTTCTGACTTTTTTTTTTATAAATGCTTTATTGTTTCAATATATACACACCAGCTTATTATTATTATTTTGAGACAGAGCCTCAAGCTGTCACCCTGAAGAGAGTGCCGTGGCATCATAGCTCACAGCAAACTCCAATTCCTGGGCTCAAGCGAGTCTCCTGCCTCCGCCTCCCAAGTAGCTGGGACCACAGGCGCCCGCCACAACACCCAGCCAGTTTTTGGTTGCAGCTGTCATTGTTGTCTGGCGGGCCAGGGCTGGATTCAAACCCGCCAGCTCAGTTGTACATGACTGGCACCTTAGCCCGTTGAGCCACAGGCGCCAAAGCCTTCCCTTCTGACTTTATCTTCACTTTATGGCATTGGTCTTCCACATGATTTTTGATATTTTACTCCATCCCTGAGACAGATCAGGCAGGGTCTCAGCAGTTCCCTGTTCTCCATTCTGTCACCCTCATTGATTGAGCACCGAGTGTGTGCCAGGCACTGTATAGGACGCTGGGCACACAGTGGTGACCGAGGCATAGCCTCTACTCTTCAGAAGCACCCAGTCTCCTGGAGAAGGCAAGGTTTGGCCCCTTATGTGAACAGACATGCACAGAAACAGGACACCAAGTGGCACAAGTCCAGGGGGCCACCTCTTACCTGTGGTCTATAAGAACGAGGTCGCCCCCGGAAGGAGGTTCCAGAGAAGACAGTGAATCTGCCTCCCGGAGCTGGCCAGCAGGGCAACCACGAAATGTATAGGGAAGGGCAAATCAGGAGGAGGTGGTGCCTCAGCTGGGTTTTAAAGGCAATGGGGGAGGGCCATGGACAGTGAAATCAACGGAAAGTTGTCTAATAGAGCAATAGAGACCAGCAAGAGCGTCAGATATGAAACCACAACAGAGCTTGCAAAACCACCGTAGCACATACGCGTATATCCATTCATTCCGGACTTACTATGTGGGAGGGGCCTTTCATGGATTAGTTTGTTTGCCCTCACCTCAACCCTGGGACATAGATGTTACTCCTACCTGCAAATTACAGATAAGGAAGGTGAGGTGCCATAATTAAATATTTACTCAAAGCTGCACAACTTAGAGGTGGCAAAACAGGAACTGTGAGCATTGACCTTACAAATTAGGTCATCCTTGTCACACCTAACTAAAACAAGCATTGGGAAGCCAGCAAAGGGAGGGGGAAGCACTCAGGACACATACTTTGCTCCAAGAATATAAATCCCTGCACACCTGGCTGCTGAAACTGCCTGCCACAACCTGAGACCAGTTTGAATGGCTGGGACGACTTGCTTCAAGTCTAGGACCGATTTTGCTCACCTCCATCACCCACCAGTGGGAGCTGCCCAGCCCCCAGAATCTTATTAGTACCAATGAAATTTCTCAAAGACAGGCTTGGTGCCTGTAGCTCAGCAGCTAGGGTGCCGCCACATACAACAGAGCTGGCTGGTTCAAATCTAGCCCAGACCTGCCAAACAACAGTGACAAACTACAACCAAAAAATAGCCGGGTGTTGTGGTGGGCGCCTGTAGTCCCAGCTGCTTGGGAGGCTGAGGCAAGAGAATCGCTTAAGCCCAAGAGCTGGAGGTTGCTGTGAGCTGTGATGCCACAGCACTCTACTGAAGGTGACATAGTGAGACTCTTGACTCAAAAAAAAAAACGAAATTTCTCAAGAGCAATATGTAACATTTCTCTCTCTTTTTTTATTATTACAGATATTTATTTAAAGTAATACATCTGCAGGTGAAATCATTCTTAAATTTTATGTTTAAGGTCTAACCATGTTCATAAAAATAGTTTGAGGACAGCTTCATCCATAGATTTCAACTATCTGATTACTTCTTTGCCCATTCTCCTCTCTCCTTTCTTTCCTGAATAACCTATTTCAGATATAGTTCAAGGCAGACTTTATCCTCTTCATACTTTGTCCACTGTTCTTTGGTCAAGAGCTGCTACCTCATGGTCATGTCCAAAGCTCTCTTAATGAGAAATATCCTGTCACTGTACAGTGGCGGTTCTTAACCTGTGGGTCAAAACCCAAACGACCCTTTCACAGGGGTCACCTAAATACATCCTGCATATCAGATATTTACCTTAGAATTCATAACAGTAGCAAAATTACAGTTATGAGGTAGCAACGAAAATAATTTTATGGTTGGCGGTCACCACAACATGAGGATCTGTACTAAAGGGTTCAGGAAGGTCGAGAACCACTGCTCTAAAGGTTCTCAGGAAGCCTTCCTATGGCTCCTTTTATGCCGTCAACCTCATAAGTTACATCATCTCGCATTAACCCCAGCTTATTGAGCCCTACAGCACTGTGATACCATTTCTGAATACCATCCAGCCACCGGCCTGATGCTGCAACAACCAGCCTGCCAACCATTTTGACCCAAGCGCAAAGTGCTCGACATTTCTCTTCACTATAAAACCTTCAAGCTTCGCTTTCTTCTTGAAAGACCACCCAGTTTGCATGTATGCCCTGAAGTGTGAGCCTCTCTTCCCAAACAACATTTAGAAATTCGTCTCTACATTTTTACTTTGACTTGGGCAGAACCCATGGAGTCTGATTCCAGAAACAATGTGTTTAACCACTCTCCTGATCCCTGAGAAAATTATTCAAAAGCCCAGTGAGGAATGAGCAGAGGAGGGTTCAGTGAGCTGGCTTTGATGGAAATTTTCTTGGCAAGAAGCAAAGAGATTGACTCTGAAAAGCATCAAGTGCCAGGCTGAGCAGTTGGACCTTTAACCCTAGAGAACCGGGAGAGCACACGGGTTTCCTTTTGTGGGCAACCCCAACTGATTGCTGGCAGGAGGGAGAAGAGTTTGAGGGTTTCAGTAATCGATGAATTATGTCTGCCTTGACCGTGGGGTGGAGAACAGCACACTCCGCCTAGACTTGCCTTTCCTGCTGCAGGCAATAAGGGGCCGTTACAAGTTTCAGTGCAAGGAGAGTTTTAGTAGGAGTGACTGCTCAGGCCAGGATGTGCAGAGCAGAGACAGCAGTAGAGACACTGGGTTCCAGTGGAAAAGAGAGTTTTCTTCAAAATATGAAATTGGCAAAAAGCAACCCGCTCAGCCAAACATGTTAAAATATTTGTACCATTGGCTCGGCATCCGTAGCACACGGGTTATGGCACCAGCCACATACACCAAGGCTGGCAGGTTCGAACCCGGCCTGGGCTTCCTAAACAACAATGACAACTGCAACAAAAAGTAGCCGGGCGCTGTGGCAGGTGCCTGTAGTCCCAGCTACTTGGGAGGCTGAGGCAAGAGAATGGCTTGAGCCCACGAGTTTGAGGTTGCTGTGAGCTGTGACACCGTGGCACTCTACTCAGGGCAACAGCTTGAGACATTGTCTCAAAAATCGGAGAAAATTGTGTACAGTTACCTGCACTCCCTGAATGGTCATTTCAATTCAAATAACCTAATTCAAAAGTTCCACAGAACTCTGTCACTGCTTCCCCTCCCCCAGATACTCCTCATTATAATTTTGTTTTCCCATAACTTTGACTCATGGACACTTGGGGGAGGCAGAGGTGGCAGACAAGGACTCAGGACTAACTAGAATAAGGATGATGTGATAACTAAAAACGTGTGGTGAGAATAGGACGGAGGTGGGCAGGCTGGGGCAGGCGTGACACAGCTGGTCTGGTCAGGATGGTCCTGCCTGACCTTCACCCCTGTCTCCCATATTCTTCCTGTTTTGTAAATTTAGCTCCCACCCTAAGATGCCCATCTTGAGTAGTTTAGGTGGATTCAGTTAGGAAATTAACTTTTGAATTTGAATATTGTAATAATTCACTGAGTTATGCTGATTATTATTT
>CAUYON010142796.1:0-44207 GCA_963573935.1 Arctocebus calabarensis | reverse complement strand
AAACAAAAAATTGGGGGGGTGGTGTGGGACAAAAACCCTTGGGGCCACCCCCCCTTTTGGGGGTGGTGGGGTTTAAACCCCCCCCCAAAAACCCCAAAAAAAAAAAAAAAAAAAAAAAAAAATTGAAAAATTAGCTGGATGTGATGGGTGGGCCCCTGTAGTCCTGGTTACTTGGGAGGCTGAGACAGAATTGTTTGAGGTTACTGTGAGCTAAACTGAGACCATGGCAGTGTAGTCTGGGCAACAAAGTGAGGTCCTGCCTCAGAAAAAAGAAATTTCCCTTTTATTTTTAGTTTGCCAAGAATTTTTTTTTTTTTTTTTTGAGACAGAGCCTCAAGCTGTCGCCCTGGGTAGAGTGCTGTGGCATCACAACTCACAGCAACCTCTAACTCCTGGGCTCAAGAGAGTCTCCTGCCTCCGTCTCCCAGGTAGCTGGGACTACAGGTGCCCGCCTCAACGCTCGGCTATTTTTTGGTTGCAGCCGTCATTGTTGTTTGGCGGCCCGGGCTGGATTCGAACCCGTCAGCTCAAGGTGTACGTGGCTGGTGCCTTAGCCCGTTGAGCCACAGGTGCCGAGCCAAGAGTTTTTATTTTTTTTTTTGAGTCAGAGTCTTATTATGTTGCCCTCGGTAGGGTGCCATGGCGTCACAGCTCACAGCAACCTCAAACTCTTGGGCTTAAGTGATTCTCTTGCCTCAGCCTCCTAAGCAGCTAGGACTACAGGCGCCTGCCACAACGTCCGGCTATTTTTTTTGTTATTGTTGTTGCAGTTGTCATTGCTGTTTAGCTGGCCCAGGCTGGGTTTGAACCCGCCAGCCTCAGTGTATGTGGCCAGTGCTGTAACCATTGTGCTACAGGTGCTGATCCCCAAGGATTTTTTTAAAAAATCATGCATAAATGTTAAATCATGTTAAATACTCCTTCTGTATCTATCAAAAAGATAGTAATAGTGCATTACCCATTTCAAAATTGCTAAGAAATGTTTTTGCCACAAGAAATGATATACATTTGAGATGATGGATACTATAAGTAGTTTGATTTAATTATTTCACATTGTATTTATAAGTCACAACGTCAGTTGGTACCTCGTAAACACATTCAATTATAAAATGTCAATTTACAATAAAATAGAAAACATTTAAAAAAAAGAAAAACTTAATTTAGTTTTCCTCAATTAGTTTGTTAATATAATGAATACATTTATAGATTCATAATACTATAATAAAATGTCTTTGCATTATGTGTTGTGAGTTGTAAATTAAAAAAATAACAAATATAAAAAGAAAAACTTGCAGTGTTAATATACACCTAAGTGGGACATAATGTATTATCATTTTTATGTGCTGCTGGATTCAGGTTGCTATTGCCTTTTAGGACTTTTGAGTTTATGCTCTTGGGTAAAATTGGCCTATAATTTTCCTTTCTCATACTCTTCTTATTAGTTTGGGAATCGAGGTTATACTGTCCTCCTGAAATGGGCTTTTTCTATTCTCTGTCAGGGAGTTCTTACAAATTGGAATGATCTGTTTCTTGACATAGAGTTGTTAGTGGTATTTGCTTTCTTTCTATTTATTTATTTATTAGTTATTTTCTTTTTCAGGACAACCAGAAGCAAGGATATTTTCTATCTTTCTAATATCTGCTGGATCTATAAATGTGTTTCTTTTTTTTTTTTTTGAGACAGAGCCTCAAGCTGTCACCCTGGATAGAGTGCCTTGGCATTACAGCTCACAGCAACCTCCAATTCCTGGGCTCAAGTGAGTCTCTTGCCTCCGCCTCCTAAGTAGCTGGGACCACAGGCGCCCCCCACAACGCCCGGCCATTTTTTGGTTGCGGCTGTCATTGTTGTTTGGCGGGCCCAGGCTGGATTCGAACCCACCAGCTCAGGTGTACGTGACTGGTGCCTTAGCCCGTTGAGCCACGGGCGCCGAGCCTATAAATGTGTTTCTTAAAATTGTTTTTAATTTTAATAAGAGAAGTTTCTGGTGACTTCTCTTATTTTTTAATCAGTCTTTCTAGAGGTTTGCCTTTATTAGCCTTTTTTTTTTTTTTTCCAAGACAGAGCCTCAAGCTGCCACTCTGGATAGAGTGCTGTGGCATCGCAGCTCACAGCAACCTCCAATTCCTGGGCTCAAGCGAATCTCTTGCCTCTGCCTCCCAAGTAGCTGGGACTACAGGCGCCCACCACAACGCCTGGCCATTTTTTTGGTTGCAGCCGTCATTGTTGTTTGGTGGGCCCGGGTTAGATTTGAACCCGCTAGCTCAGATGTACGTGGCTGGCGCTTTAGCTCGTTGAGCCATAGGCGCCGAGCCACCTTTAGTAGCCTTTTTAAGACATCAATTTTTGATTCTGTGATGTTTGATTTTTTTTTTTGAGACAGAGCCTTAAGCTGTCACCCTGGGTAGAGTGCTGTGGCATAGTAGCTCACAGCAACTTCCAACTCCTGGGCTTAAGCGATTCTCTTGACTCAGTCTCCCAAGTAGCTGGGATTACAGGTGCCTGCCACAACATAAGGAAATAGGCTAGTTTTTGGTTGCAGTCATCATTGTTGTTTTGGGGGGCCCGGGATAGATTCGAACCCACCAGCTCAAGTGTATGTGGCTGGCGCCTTAGCCGCTTGAGCCACAGGCCCTGAGCCGATGTTTGTTTTTTAAACCACTCCTTTGTTGTGATTTAATTAATTTCTCTTCTTATCTTTATTATTACTTCCTTCAGGTTTATTCTAGAGTTCTTTCCTTCTTTTCTCTTTTTCTTTTCTTTCTGTTGCCCCCAGGCTGAAGTGCAGTGGTGAAGTCATAATTCACTACAGCCTGGAACTTCTGGACTTGAGTAATCCTCCTGCCTCAACCTCTGTGTAGCTGGAGTGCTTGTCATGGTGCTAATCTTTTAATTTTAATTTTTGGTAATGATGAGGTCTCACTATGTTTCCAAAGCTAACCTCAAATTCCTGGATTCAAGTGATCTTCTCGCCTCAGTCTCCCAAAGTGCTGGGAGTACAAGTGTAAGCCACTGTGCCCAACCCCAGCTTTTTTTTGGTTAGGGTTTGTATGGTCTTTTAACCTATTTCCTTACATTTTAAATGTGCTACAGTGATGAGTTGTATTTAAAAAGAAACCAATTCTACCATATGCCTTTTAAATGGCACATTTAGACTTTTAAAGTGTATTGTGATGGTGGATACACTATGACTTATTTTTATTATCTTTCTTAGCCCGTTTTTCCTCCTGTTCTTCTACTTACTTGCTCTTCTTCCTTTTGGATGTATTTATTTATTTATTATTTATTATTTGTTTTTTTTGAGACAGAGCCTCAAGCTGTCACCCTGGATAGAGTGCTGCGGCATCACAGCTCACAGCAACCTCCAATTCCTGGGCTCAAGCGAGTCTTTTGCCTCTGCCTCCCAAGTAGCTGGGACCACAGGCGCCTGCCACAACGCCCAGCCATTTTTTTTTTTGGTTGCAGCCATCATTGTTGTTTGGCAGGCCTGGGCTGGATTCGAACCCGCAACCTCAGGTGTATGTGGCTGGTGCCTTAGCCCGTTGAGTCACAGGCACTGAGCCCCTTTGGATTTATTGAGTTTGTCTATTTTTTTACTCTATCCTTTGCTACCTCCTTTATTGATTTGGAATTTACATACCTTACTTCTCTATTTCCAATATTTGCTTTTGAAATTCTATCCTGTGTACCTAAAGAAGTCTAAGGTCTCCCAAATAAGATAAGGGCCTTTGAACCCTTGACTTTGATCTTCGACAGATTTACACACTTTTTTTGGGATTACAGACAGATTACACACTTTCTTTCCTTTCTGTCCCCCCATGTTGTCATTATTTTATACAATGTTCGTGTAGATCTATTTACCTGTTTATCAATTTCTTTGCTTATTTATCCTTTCTTGCATACCAGTCCTTCCTTCAAGGATAATTTCCCTTTTTCCTAGAACACATTCTTCAACTGTTCCTTTAGCAAAGATTTGTTGTTGGCAAATACTTTTTGTTTTTCTTGATCTGAAAAAAATCTAGGTATTGCCATTTTACCACCAGCCTTGGAAGACAGCTTTGCTAAGTTCACAGTTCTGGGCTGACAGTTATTTTCTCTCAGAAGTCTGAAGATATTCCCTGTTTTCTAGCTTTCACTGTCGTTTTTGAGAGGTACGCTGTCATCTAATTACCCTTCCTTTGTGGGTGTTATGTTTTCCCATGTGGCTGCTTTTAAGATCTTTGTCTTTGGCGTTATGCAATTTCAACACGCTGACTAATTACGGATTTCCTTTTATTTACCTTGCTAAATATATATTATGCTTCCAGTGTCTGTGAAGTCGTGTCTTTCATCAGTTCTGGAAAATTCTCAGCCATTATCTTTTCAAATATCCCCTCTCCTTCTTCTCCTTATCGTCTTTCTGGGACTTTGATTTTATGCACCACAGCTTTTAACCTGTCTTTCTTGTTTTCCATTTGCTTGTCTCTGTGCTGAAATCTATGTGATTTTTTTCAGATCGATCTTCCAGCTCACTCTGTATTATCAATTGTGTGTAGTATGCTGCTTAACCCATTTGTTGAATTTTCAGTTTCAACTGTTATTTTCATTTTTTAAAAGTTGTATGTTGTTCTTTTCTAGATCTGACTCATCTTTTTTTTAATCACTTGTTACATGATCACTTTTGTGATTTCATTTTTTATTTCTTTAAAATGTTCAACTAGTTATTTCATATACTGTAATTATAATAATTATAATTTTTGATATCCTTAGGGATTTAAATCTATTGTTTGTTCTTTCTGCTGACAATGACTTCCTGGTATGTTTGACTGGATGATTTAAAAACATTTCTTTTTTTAGATGGGGATCTCACTGTGTTACCAGGCTGGAGTGCAGTGGCATGGCTATATCTCACTATAACCTTGAGCTCCTTGGCCCAGGCAATCTTCCTGCCTACAGGTGCATGCCACCATGCCTAGCCATTGTTAGTTTTTTACATTTGATCTTCACTTCCAAGGAGTGATTTTTTTTTTAAATTGTGGATTTATATGTACAGTTGGTCCTCTGTATCTATGACTTTTGCATTCAAAGATTCAACCAACTGGGGGTAGAAAATATTTAGGAAAAAAATTCCAAGATGCAAAACTTGAATTTGCTGCTTGCCAGATACTAGTTTGATGCAAATAAAGGGATGTGTAGATATTCTATTGGATGTTATAAATAGTCTGGAGATTATTTAAAGTATATAGGAAGAAGTGTGTAGGTCATATCAAATACTATGTCATTTAATATCAGGGTCTTGAGCATCTTTAGATTTGCTGTCCTAAGGGGGTCTTGGAATGAACCCTCCATAGATACCAAGGAATGATTGTATATTCTTTCAGAATCCTGAGTGCCTAAGTTAAGGGTGCTATCCTCTAAAAAGGATTCATTTGCTGCTTGGTCTTATGCTCTGGTCAGCAATAATAATACTTATTATATAGGTTAGTTAAAAATATTAAACGAGGGCTGGGTGTGGTGGCTCATGCCTGTAATCCTAGCACTCTGGGAGCCTGAGGTAGGAGGATCACTTGAAGTCAGGAGTTGGAAACCACCTGAGTAAGAGTGTGATCCTATCTGTACTAAAAATATAAAAATTATATTTGGGTATGGTGGTGGGTGCCTGTAGTTCTAGTTTCTTGGGAGGCTGAGGCAGGAGGATCACTTGAACTCAGGAGTCTGAGGTTGCTGTTAGCTAGGCTGATGCTGCAGCACTCTAGCCTGAGTGACAGAGTGAGACTTTGTCTCAAAAAGAAAAAAAAAATTAAGCGAGATGCTAGATGCACAGCACTCAGCTCAGCACTTGACATACAGTAGGTGGTCAGAAAAATCTATTTCCCTGTTGATGATTGAATTCTTTGAAGTTAGGAACCCTGTGTTATTTATCTCACTGGTCCTCACTCCACCTGGTACAAGACCTGGCACAAAAATGACACTTGTAGATACCTGATAAATGAATGCATATTGGAAATCTCAACTTTCAGAACAGAACTGCCCTCTGTTGCTTAGTGGTCTGTCACACCTGTATGCTTTGAAACCTGTTGGAAGATTAACTACAGTTGTCTGTTCTGTCCTCAAAAGACAAAATCCATTCAACAGCTGGGACATGTAGGGAATATTCTAGTTTTTCTGAATCCCAGCCCATAAGCAATCTGCATGCTGATGCCTCTGAGTCTGTTGTCTCCAAGATTTCCTGACATGGTATCTGCTTTCTTCTTACACTAGAAGTCCTCCATCTGCTCTTGCTGTCAAATTGTTGAGAAGATTTAGAAGATTTTATTATGACATACCATGTCCCGACATGAGGCCCCATATGAGAAGCCTCTTTCAGAATTGGTTCCTGGAAATATTTGTCCCTGTGGAGGAAATGATCTTGTTTCCTCTTTTCTGATAGTAAGAGTTTCAGAACTTAGTGTTTCACTTTTTGCCCTGGCTGCCAGGAAGCTCAGATTTCAGGATCAATCACAGTATCTATGGCAACCCTTAAGATTGATTTTTTTTCTCTCTTGAGCAATAAGAATCTATTGAATGAATTAATGTTTCCTATTATAAAAGTATCTCATGTCCTTTTGCGAAAAAGATAAAGCACAGATGGCTTTCTAAACCATGACAATGGCTTGATTAATTAAGGCCTTGTAGGATGGTGGTGAGAGCTGGGGTTCTGGACCCAAACTGCCTTATGTAGATCCCAGTTCTACCTGCTTCCTTAGGGCTCCTGTGCACGTGTCTAGTGGAACCCCAACTCTTTAGTTAATGTACAAGGGAACCAGTGACTAGTTTTAGCCTCTTCTTTACTTTGTAAAGTAAGTTCTTAGAATTCTGAAGAGAAAGCCTTTGGTCAGGAGCAGGTGACCTAGGCAGGAGCTATTTCTGGGCCCATTAGGGGGAGGGATCTGGGGCCACAGGTGCTAATCTCTGGAGGCAGGGGTGGGAGGGGAGACAGGGAGGAAGAAGTCTGGGGTTCTTGGTAGACAAGGCACAGGGAGGTGGCACTTGGAGTGAGTTGCCCCTCCTAGCCTGTGCCATCGGCCCTCCTGTGGGCCAGTCTTTCTAGGGGAGGAGGGCATTTCTACTGATGGAAGCCCTTCCCAGAGCCACCCCTCATCTCGTCTTAGGTTCGGTTTTCCTGTGGCTGCACCAATGGCTTGTTTGGTGTGGCTGAGATATATGGGGGTGATGGTGGAGGGGTGTAGTTGAGGGAGCAGGTCCATAGACAAGTAGATGACAGTCTCTGCCCTTGGGGGCAGCCTACAGTCTCATTGGGCCCTCGGTTTCAGGGGAAACCAAGCAGCAGGTGCCATAGGCTAAGTCCCTAGGTGTCCAGAGGATTTGGGGCAGAGCTGGATTTCAGTAGGGAAGCTTCTGGAAGGTGAAGCTTTCAGAGATAGGAGAAGATGTGGGGAATGGTCCATGCTGTGCTCAGAGGGAACAGTGAAGCTGTGGGTGACAGGGACTACTGATTTATTTCAAGAGCAGTTTGAGGTGTGGTCCCAGAGCAGCTCCTTTCCCCTCAAACATGTAGCCCAGAGTAGGTCCCCCGCAAACCTGGCTGAGCCTTGAGATGGAGGACCGAGAACCCACAGCTGGCTCATTGAGAAGGATCACTGGCATTGGGGTAGGGGGTGAGGGCTGACAGAGAGGGCTGAGGCCATGTCTTTCTGCTTCTGCTTCAACAGTCCTCAGCCCCATTGTATTGCCATTGCCTGCTGGGACAGCCAGAGGTGCTCACTTCCATGCCCAAGCCTCCGATGGGCCCCCAGTGCTGTGAGCTCCTCATGGTCTGATGGGGGGAGGGTCCAGGAAAACCAGCAGCAGACACTAGTCTGCCTGGCAGCACAGGGGGTTGGGAGACTTTGAGACATCAAGCACTGGGTCAGGAGTCGCTTTGGGGCCAACCGTGGTGCTGAGAAGGCAGAATTTTTACAACAGGTGACACGTGAGGAACAGAACCATCAGAAAGGTCTTTGTGGGGGGCAGAGACTGGGTTCTCTAGGGTGGGACACAGGGGAGGAGAAAAGGAGCTGGGTGTCAGAGTGGATGTGAGCAGTAAGGCAAGTGTGAGCTGCTGCACCGCAGAAAGGCCTGAGGGGAACGTGGGGCGGGTGTGCAACTAAAGAGGACGTCAGCCCCAGAATCCACCCAGAGAATTGTGGGGGCAGGGAGAACAAGAGCTCAGAATCCTCTCGCTACCCTTCTATCTGGGATTTTTCCACAATAAAACGCTCCTTGAAAGGAAAAATGCATAGTCACTTTGCTAAAATCACTAAATCGTCACTGCTGGCTGCCTGTGATGTTCCCTCAGCCTCCAGAAGGTCCTGGGGCAGTCCCCCTGTACTGTCTTGGGAGCCTGTCTGCCCCAGACAGGTTCAAAGGCCTCCTCTGGACCTGGAATGATGCTTCTTCAAAAATGTCTCCTTGGAATGGAGAAAGCCCTTTAAAGCAAAGTACAAAACTCAGAAACCATAAAGGAAAGCACTATTGGGCTTGACCTCATAAAAATAAAAGTGTTCAGTAAGATGAATGATACCATAAACAGAATTTAAAGACAAGCAACAGACTGGGAGGTGAAGGGGAAAAAAGAAAATACCTTCAACTTTCCCCCCAAGCACCTGTCAGTATTAGGAGGGAATGTAGGAGGAAAAAGAATGGGAGAGGGGAGAGGAGAATTGATTTCTTCGAGGGTGGGTCTTGGTACTGGGTCTCTCCTGGGCCAACTCTGAATTAATATGACAGAAATTTCTTTATCATCCATAAATGAGATCACCCGTTTTAGGGGAACTCACTGACAGGAGAGCACTTGTAGTTCACTGTTCGTGGCTTCCCGTTAGATTCCTGGGTAGGTTTAGGGAGACAAGAGCCTGACCCACCCCATGTAAAGCCCTTGAATCACTAAGCGGCTGCCATCTCCTGCCACAAATTGTAAACTCTCCCATGGTTCTAGTTGAGAGCAAGGACCATCTCTACAGCGTGGATAATGCCACCCCCATTCCCTGCCCCCATCTTCTAGTGATCAAAGACCCTGCCTGACATAGGTGAGGAGGACGGGGGAGGGCGGCTGCTCCTAGGCTGGGGATATTAATGCACAGGATAAAGAGTTGCATCAAGACTTTGCACATTCATGGTCATTTGACCTGCTCCATTTCCGACCTGGGCCAGTTTGCCTCTCGTTAGGCAACCCGGTGGCCCCCTGCTCCCGAGAGGTCACCATACTGATGTCGAACTTAGTGCAGACACCTGATTGGCATAGCGCACTACAGCCCAGAACTCCTGGATTCAAGCTATCCTCCTGTCTCAGCCTCCTGAGTAGCTGGGACTACAGGTGTGTGCCACCGTGTCCCGCCTCATTCATGGTCATTTGGACGGGTTCAGGTAACAGAGGCCTCCAGCCCCTCACCTGCCTCAGGTGTGCTAGCAGTCTGGCACCCGTGATGGATGCAGAGCCCCTCCGTCACTGATTTCCTTAGGGTATGAATGTCTGGCCAGCACAGCTGGGGCTGTCCTCTGGGGAGTCTAAACTTCTTAAGAAGAAGGGACTTGACACAGGTCGAGTGTGACGCTTCCATTCACATGAGGACTGGAAGGATGGGTGGGCAAGGTCTCACAACACAGAAGAGGGCTATCCCATCATGTGCTGGGAACCCTCGAACTGAGGTCAGCTCTTAAGTCCAGCATGTTCCTGGGCTTTAAAACATGCCAGAATAGGTGCAGGAATGGAGATGCAGCTGCCCCGTCCTGCGGGCCTTGTTCATAGGCCACTCTCGGGATCACCAGGGTAAATGGACCTCTTGAAAGTGTGAGAGTTCAGGGGTGGCCAGACAGCAACTGCTCAGATGGTGCCAGGCCCCTCATCCTTGCCTATGTCCCGAGGCAGGTCAAGGAGGGACCTGCTTGAGAGTGCAGATTAAAGGGAGGGCCCTCCTAAGGGCACTGCCATGTCCTGGGCAATGGGTAGATAAAATCACTAATGACAAACTGCCAAAGGTGATGGGGACCCTGGGGCTACCCTCAAATACTGTCCTTTTGACTTTACAACTTCTACAAGATGACTTTGACCATCTGAAGAGGGACAGAACTCCAGCTAGTTCAGCCTCTGTTTTTCTGATCTCAGGTGGCTGAGGATGTCAAATACAAATGGGAAGAAACCCAGCTTCTAATGGAACAGGCCCACATGAGAAATAGCTGAGATCCTGGGAGAGTGTGAGCCTGGCAAGTTCATCTACTTACATTTTTTTTCTGTGAGAATCAAGACCATTGGGTTGGGACAGACCACTTGCCTATAATGCCCAGGCTTGCCTTGAAGAGGATAGAAAGCATCCCCAGTGGTCCCAGTGGTATGGTTGAGTCACTCTTCAGCAGGTGGGTTCCCTCCTGGCCTTGAACCTGAACTGGGAGAATTTTGAAGATTGCTGACTGTGAGAAACACTTTGCCAACTGGAATGCTTAAGTCCAGGGCCACTATTTCTGTCTATGTGGAAGCTGGGAAAGTGTATATATATATATATTTTTGGCTTAAACAACATAAAAACTTCTTTCTCTGTCATGCAGAGGTCTATAAGGAGCAGTCCAGGGCTGGTAAGGGACTCTGGAGTGTTCACAGACTCCTCATCCACAGGGGTGGCCTCTTCCTCATGGTCCTAGAAGGCAAGTCCTTGTTCTAGGAAACAGGTTGGAAGACAGGATGGAGAGGGGTGCAAAAGGCAGCTCCAGCTTTCTTTTAAGTAAGGTCTCAGAAATTGCCATAAAACACTCACAGCCTGGGGCATGGTGACATGGGCAGATCTAGCTGCAAGGCAGGCTGGGATGTGAGGGTTTTATTCAGAGGAAAGGCACATGTGTCAATTGGAGGAATTTAATGGAATCTGGATAAATATGTGGCGGACATCTTGACTTGAACAAAAAGGATGGTGGAACCTATGTGCAATTTTTGATTCAGGTCATGTTCACATAGTGCTTGCTATGTGCTTTCACTATTCCAACTAAGCGCTTGTCTTGTTTTGACTCATTTAATCTTATAACAGGCTGTGAAGCATCTACTAGTGGCATCCCTGCTTACAGAAGAGCCAGAGAGCTTCAGGAACTGACTTGAGGGTACAGCAAATAAGTGACTGAGCCAGGATTAGCACCCGGGCAGCTGTAAGGTTTGTGCTCCTACCTCCTGTACTATTCTATCTGTCACTCCTGAGGGGCTATTGCCATGGAATGCACCTTCCACCATCCATCACTCAGTGTGGGGTGGGTTAGCCGGACTGCCACCCTCAGAGATCAGTAAAGGGACTGAGCTAGTTGGCTTCGAGGGTGCTTTGCTGCAATCTCAATGGGACAAGGTGATGCCAGTCACTGCAAGAAGGGCAATGAATGTTGACAATGAATCTGGGGCTGCCCAGGAAGCATAAAGCAGCTCAGCACTGGAAACTGCCCCTCCCCGAATGGTAGGCGGACTTGGGATTTCACCTGTGTTCAAGGGGCAGGTAGAGGGGGGACAGGTAAGCTTAGGGCAAGCCTCAGGAAAAGTGACAGACTGCCTAGGGGATAAGAATGTGCCCTTGTGTAGCTCAGGGTGGATGGGGCCCATCGTGACTGACAATGGGGGCACCCCTAGATAAAGCATGAGTTTGTGACCCCAGCCCCTAATGGAGCGGGAGGCGAGGGCCAGCAAGAGTCAAGACTGTGACTTGGGAGCAGTTACTTCTTATGTCGGGCACTTCCTGCCCATGGTGCTGGTCTTAACCCTTCTGAGCAGAATTACCCAGCAGGTGACCTGGGAAAATGAGGGAACTCATGCCTAGTAGGGGAGGGTCTTTCCTCACAGTGGAGGGTGTGGGGAGGGAGGAAAGCCTTCCAGACGAGGGAGTCAAATCGCCCACCAGGGTCTCGCTCCTTCCCACGGCCTCTGGGGAGAGGGGTTACACTGCAAAGTCCTCTTTTTCAGGCGGCAGTGATTGTCCTGGGAGAGTCAGCGTCAGCGGAGAGCAGGAACAGTGGCATCCAGGCTGCACGACCGGCCACCTGTCCCTCTGCCCTCTAGGGGCCTGTGGGAAGTGGAGCCAGCATTCCTTGCAAGGTGCTGGATTTTACTGCAGAGGGTCTAACAGGGTGAGAGCATTTTCCCCCTCTTTTTCCAAAGCCCCTTTGCCTATCCTGGGGGTGTGGGTGGTGCTGGCAAGTCAACAGATGAAAGGATATCCCTTCTCTGTGGAGGGGACCAGGATGAAGGGTCTCCTCAGTACTGGGGGGAATGTGTGTGTGCACCTGTGCACAGCATGTTGGGAGGAGTGGGAACAGTGTGTGTGGGTCTCTGATGATCCTCTAAGTTCTCTCTTTCAAGCATTTTTGTGATAAAAGCAGCAGAAGCAGGGTTTTGTGTGGGGCAGCCCTGCAGAGGGAAGAGCCATCTAGGACGATGGAGGCCATCAGTGTATTTAAATAGAGGGATTTAATGCAGGGACTTGGATTATGCTGCTAATGGAAGAGGCTGAGAAGCCGGCTAGGGGACTGTGAGGCAAGTCCAGAGGCCAGGAACAGCTGGAGGCCACTGCCATTCTTAGCAGGAGAGACATAGGGAAAGGCTGGGCTTCTGGAACCCCTGGAACCAGAACTGAGTACAAGGGCGTCAGCCCCACGGGGGGCCTGGTAGGAAGACACAGTGGATGCTGGAGGTGCTGTCTGAGGTGGGCACGGAGGCTGAGAAATGCCTTGGCTCCTCCCTTCCTCCCATCTTCCCAGCTCCCGCCAGTGCCTCTCACTGGCCAAATCCAGCCAGAAGACCAACCTCCTCGGGGTTGGTCCCTGGCTGCGTAGAGTAAGGAAAAGGTGAGGAAGGCTCTGCAGGTAAACAGGTCTGGGGCCAACATGGGGAGAAACTGGAGGAGAAGCCAGTGGGGAGAACAGGGGTCAGGGCTGGATCCCGGGGCTGGGACTCTCGGGCCTGATTCCTGACAGTGGGTCCATAGCAGAGCACGGCTCTTGGGCTGTTCAATGCCTGGGACTAGAGGACCAACCCAGCGCCGTGTCCAGGGTGTCAGGCTGGGGCAGCTTGCTCCCTGCTCCCTAGTGTGGATGCTGGCCTTGCTATGCAAACACACCACGAGCGTGCGATACTCCAGGATGCCCTAAACCCTAGTGAGACTACAGGGACCTGGTGGCCTGGGGTAAGTGACAGAGGAGCTCCTGGAGTTGTCCTTTGTGGCTAGAAAGGGGCACGGAAGTTGGAGGGGTTTAATGCAGTGGTGTGGAAGGAGGCAGAGGACACCATGGAGAGACTATTGTGGGTGGCTCATGCCATAGAGCTAGGAGAAAAACAGATTTAAGAGAGGAGAGAGGCTCGGTGCCTGTAGCTCAGTGGTTAGGGCACCAGCCACAAACACTGGGGCTGGGGGTTCGAACCCGGCCTGGGCCTGCCAAATAACAATGACAACTGCAACAAAAAAATAGCTGGGCATTGTGGCAGGTGCCTATAGTCCTAGTGACTTGGGAGGCTGAGGCAAGAGGATTGCTGAAGTCCAAGAGTTTGAGCTTGCTGTGAGCTGTGATACCTCTACCGAGGGTGACATAATGAGACTGTCTCAAAAAAAAAAAAAAAAAAAAAGAGGAGAGAGAAACAACAGGACATGGATATGTATACTGATTGTGACCAGAGGCCCATGACATGGGACACATTTTCTTTCCCTGGGTAGAGGAAATAACAATAGTACTCACGTGTGATGGTAAGTCCCCAAGTCACAAATTATGCCTGATTCAGAGAAGGTTCCCAGGAGAGGCTGAATGAGCAGATACTGGGGCAGGGCAATTGCGGGGCACAAGCTACGGTCCTGTCCTCTCTCAGGGTGTCAGATCCCCAGAGTTGGGGAGTCAGGATTGCCCCCATACAAGGGGGATGAGTGTGGGTGAGCCCACCGGGCTCTGGGGCCCAGTCTGATAGGGGTGAGACTTCCCACTAGCCTGAGTCTGAGGATACAGGCATTAGTTGGCCACAAGCCATCCTTTGGGCTGGTCCTAAACACTTGCTAGAGCTTTGGGACACCCTGCCCAGTCCAACAGAGTGGGATCATTCATGCGGCTCAGTCCCGGGGACGAGAGCCTGCTGGTCTGCAGGCTCTGAGCCTTTCCTTTCTGACGTGAGGACGCGTTGATCTGCTCCTTCCCACCCGACCAAGCTCTGGCTCTGATGGTCATCTGCACCTGCTCTTCTTGTGACCTGCCATATCCCCTGCCCAGGTTCTGAGCTTCCTTCTGGGCTTGTCCACCATTCCTGGGAAAGAGGAATTATTAGCAGGTCTCAGAACAGCACGGCTTCCTCCTGGACATGAGAAAGCAGAATTCAGTGGTGGCACCATTGGGCTACAAAGCCCTAGGCTCAGGACACAAACCTGGGCCTCCACCTCAGGCTATAACATCCATTTCACAGATTGGGAAATACTAAAGCCCAGAGAGGGGGTGACATTTACAGTCACAGATAGTGCTGGGAACAACCCCGTCCACAGGTCCACAGTTCCTCAGAGGAACTGAGTCTTCCTGAGTGAATGACTCGTGATGGGGTTCCTCTTCCCTGTGGCACCCCAGCTGCCCCCTGTGCTGCCCTATGGCCCAGGCTCTTCCTCACTGGTGGACATTTGCTGTGTGCTCTGGGCCCTCTGACCTCACAACACCCCTTGCCCCAACTCTTGTCTTCATTCAGCCTCTTCTCCCCAACCAGACTGTGGATCTCCCATAACAGAAACTGGGTAATCCTTCACTTGGTGCCTATAGCTCAGTGTTAGGGCTCCAGCCACATACACTGAAGCTGGTGAGTTTGAACCTGGCCCGGGCCTGCTAAACAACAATGATAACGTCAACAACAACCACAACCACAACAACAATAGCTGGGCTAGTCCCAGCTACTTGGGAGGCTGAGGCAAAAGAATCGCTTGAGCCCACGAGTTTGAGGTTGCTGTCAGCTGTGATGCCGCAGCACTCTATTGAGGGTGACATAGTGAGACTCTGTCTCAAAAAAAAAAAAAAAGTAACTGAGTAATCCCTCTTCTATGGGATCCCAATCCACAGAAAGATCTAGACATGAGTTGAAGATGTTCCTTTTCCAGTCCCAGGCTCAGACCCTGGGGCTTGAAAGGAAACACACAGATTTGGAGAGCTGTGACTTGCCCTATGAGCTTGCTTCCCACCTTCCCCTGGTGCTGTCCAGGAGATTTTTGTGAGTGCTGAGGCAGGGAGAAGGACCCTGGGACCTGTGGGAAAGAAATCCTCACCACCCTGCCAGGAGTGCAGCTATTTTGGGAGACAGCTGGCGGGAAGGAGCAGGCCAGAAACGAAACTGCATGATCACAGCAAACCCCTTCTCCACTGCCTACCCCTCTCCATGCTTCAAGGGAAACAACAGAATAGTAACTTTTACTCGGGTCCCGTCTGGTGGCCAATTAAGGGAGTAACTCCTACATTTGTCCTGAGTGCAAAAATTAGTCCCTCTGCAGAAGGACGACTCCTTCTGGAAATCCCCTCTCACATTCAACCCTACCGATAAGGGGTAATAAAAGCCTTTTGAAACTGTGAGAACTGAGCTGGTCAGACTCTACTCTGCTTTTACTCTCCTTTCTCTGCTAATATAGCCTTTCTAATTCTCAGACTGGCCTTCTCTCCTTCTTTACAGATGCCCCCCTCCTCCCCGAAGTCCTCAAGACACATTGTGGTTCCTTCCTGGGCCAGGGCCCCAAAGCTGGTCATTTCCAGAGCTGAGAACTCCAGTTCCACTCCCCTGCAGGTGTCTTGTCGCTTCCCCACCAATGGCCAGCAGGTGGCGCTGTGCCCCAGCTTTGCCCTCTTCAGGGACTGGCTCTGTAATTCTGCTTTGCCAGTGCTAGGGGCTGGGATGCAGTCCCGGAAGGTTCTGCCAAGGTCCCTCTGTGGTCCTCTTTCTGCCTGTGCTGGTGGTATCTGATGGGGTGGGATGCCTCCCAGAGCTGGCAGAGCCAGGCCTTGAGAAGCCTGAACACAAATCATGGCATGTCCCTTGCCCTGGCCCCCTGCTACCAGGAGAGGCCTCTTGACTGCCCAGGCTGCCTGTTCTCCGTTTTGGACATTTCAGTTCCTATTTATTTCTATTGCTATGCTTCATATTGGGTGTGGCACAGCCATCAGCTCATGTGCTCTCTAACAACCATATGAAGTAGGTACCCAAGGTACAGATGAGAACACCAGGGCAGGGAGGGCCAGCAAGGTCACTCTGTAGCCCATGTCTGTTTGTATTTTTTTTTTTTTGCAGTTTTGTCCGGGGCTGGGATTGAACCCGCCACCTCTGGTATATGGGGCTGGTGCTCTACTCACTGAGCCACAGGCGCTGCCCATGTTTGATTCACATGTAAGTTCTTAACCCCTGCACTGGCCTATAGCTATGTCCTGGAGGCATTACTGTTCTTAGGCAGAGTCCCAAATCCGGAACCCTCTTCCACCCCAACACTGGGACATTTTTCACATCTGCCAGCGGTCTGGGGGATGGGACCACGACGGGGGAGTGGAGGTGGGAACCACAGGGCAAAGAGAGGAACCTGGCATCCCCTTCTGCCCCCATCCCAAGCTTAGAGGCCATTCCAGCTGCTCTCCTCCCATTCTGCTTCTCCTTTCTGATTGAGTTTCTCCTTTGGGTGTGTTGACCCTTCCCTGACTGTCCCTGGTTTCCTCTTTTACTGTTAGTCTCTGGGGCTCTGTCAGCCTGTCTCTCTCTTTTTGTGTCTCTGTCTGTCTCCAACAGAATCAGAGTTAAGTGACAAAAGAAAAATGATCCCCTCCTGCCAGGGTTATTAAAATCATGTTCTACAATTGAGCCGCCAGGAGAGCCCGCCTAATGACGGATGATGAGGCCACGGTGTCCCCACAGCTGGGAGTGAGGCGATAGGCTGGGCTTTGGGATTACCACCAATTACTCTGGGCAGAGAGTGAGCAAGCGGCTCTTCTCTTCTCCTTCACATCACCTCCCTGCTGCTCCTGGGAGATAAAGTCTCACCCTGGAGCTGCCCATGTGCCCCCTGGGGGATGGGTATTCCTGAAATATGCAGGGAGTATCTTCGTTTATCCAGGGCTTCCACATTTCCTTGCAGCAGCCCAAAGGCAGGCAAGGGAGGATTCTGAACCCTATGGAGATTGGGGCTCAGAGAAGTTAGGAAACTTGCTCAAGGCCATATAGTCAGTAAGGGACAGAGCCAGTACTTGGATTCTAGATGCTAATGTTTTTTTGTTTATTAGGCAGCTTCCCCTCAGTGAAAGGGGCATTGGAAAAAGAAGATTTTGTTTACTGGAAAATAATAGTCTTTGGTCAAGCAGTCCTTGATCTTACTGGGGCCACAATAAGAGTAAACAAATAAATTGCAGTGGGCTCTAAAATAGATGACTGGGAGTCTGTGGTTTTGCTTTCTTTGATTGTCTTTCAGAACAAGAGTGACTGTCTTGGCAGTCTTTCTAAGATATACAGTGTGCTGGTGCTGTGGACATCTGTCCAGTGGAATTTGAGGGTCCTAACTGTGGGAAGTACAGGAGTCAGGGAGACTTGAGTCAAGTGCAGAAGAAATAAAGAAGGTCATTGGTTAGACCTGGACCTGAGGAGTCGGCTCAGGTTATACACGCTGCCTTGTGTCGCAGCTCACAGAATCCTCCATGTGCAGCTCATTTAAATCTCCCATCCAACCTTTGGGTTGACAACTGAGGAATTATTATCACCATTTTGCAGGTGGAGAAAATGAGTTTCCAAGAGAGGTGCAAGTCAGTCAAGGTCACATGGAAAGACAAGGCCTTGGTGCCCTGGCTTTGACCCCAGTTCTTCCCATACCACTTTGTGGTGTCCCAGCGTCTTCAAGCCACATCCACCTCCCCAAACATCCTCACTTTTTGCTCTGGCCTGACCCCTTGTTCCTCAGCTCCCCTCGCCCCGGGGTTAGGGTGGGGTAGAGGGCTGGTGCTGGCACCACATCTGTGAAGGCTGAATGAATATCTCTTTCCCATCTTGATTCTATTATTTTTTAAGTTTATCCTTGTCAAAAATCACAGGATGAATGTCCGGAGGAAACAAATATACAATCTTTGAGAAAATTGAAAATATATATGATGGTTTGGGGCAGGGCCCACAGGCTGGCTCTCCCAGGCTTACCCCTGGGGGTCTGGCTCAGCCCGTCTTTGCCTTGAGGCTTCTCTGCCTGATTCCCAGGCTTTCCTGGGATTCCCAGGGGACCTCCCACTCCACTTTGGGCTCCGGTGCAGGACCTGGTCTCCAAGGAGTCTGTATATGACAGTGAGATTAGGGAGGGCAGGGAGTGCTGGGGAGGGAAGTGAGGTCTGAAGCTCCTCCAGCACATGTGCCTTTTCTGGATATTTCTGGGACCTCCAAATTGTTCCCCATAGGAGAAATATCCACCTTGACCCTCATATAGGGCAGTGGTTCTCAGCCTCTGGGTCATGAACCCTTTAGGGGTCGAACGACCCTTTTATAGGAGTCGCCTAGATACATCCTGCATATCAGCTATTTACGTTAGGATTCATAACAGTAGCACAATTACAGTTATGAAGTAGCAACAAAAATAGTTATGGCTGGGGGTCACCACAACATGAGGAACTGTATTAAAGGGTTGTGGCATTAGGAAGGTTGAGAACCACCAGTATAGGCTGTATCGAGGCTTTACTGTGTGCCGAGTATGCATAAGAGCACCTTCCATCCCTTTTACTCCTCATACCAACCCTGTATGTGGGCACCATTTTCTTCATATTGTAGATGAACAAACTTAGGCACAGAAAGCTTAAGAAACATGTCCAAGTTCACATAGCTGGGAAATGGCGGAGCTGTTCAAATGCAAGCAGTTGAACTCCAAAGATTACTTCTCACCCACTAGCCCCTCCCTCCCTTCCTTCCTTCTTTCCTTTCTTCCTTTCTTATTTTTGGGACACAGACTCTCACTCGGTTGCCCTGGAGTTGAGTGCTCTGGCATCACAGCTCACAGCAACCTCAAACTCTTGGGCTCAAGAGCTTCTCTTGCCTCAGCCTCCCAAGTAGCTGGGACTACAGGGGCCCACCACAACGCTTGGCTATTTTTTAGAGTTGGGGTCTCTCTCTTGCTCAGGCTGGTCTCCAGAGCTCAAGCAATCCACCCACCTCAGACTCCCAGAGTGCTGGGATTACAGGCCTGAGCCACCACACCCGGATCACCCACTAGTCTGTACAGCTTTCCTTCATTGGAAAGAGAAAGGGAGGAAGGCAGGGAGAGGGAGGGAGAATGTGCAGAGCGAGTCTGAGGGGTCCCCGTATGTGATGCACAGCCATGTCTGTGCCTGTGCACTTGACTGCCTGCCTCCCCCCCAACCCCCACCTACCCACTCACATCCGTCTCTCTCTTTCTTATCTGTCCATCGCCTGTTTGTAAGCCTGGGGTCAGGTGTGTGTGGGATGCCTCCCAGTGTGTCTCTGTATGTGCGTGCTTACAGCTGAGTGTGTGAGACAAGTATCAGGGAACATCCAGAAATCCAGACCTGTGACCCTTCTTGCTCCCTCAGTGGAGTCTCTTCCCTCTCCCCGTACACCTGAGAAGCCGCCAGGGAGGAAGAGGCCCAGCCACAGCCACCGCCCAGAGCTCTGGCTCCCCTCCCAGTCCCAGTGGAGAGTTAATTAAACGCCTCTCCCAGCAAGTGTGGTAATTAGTGCTAATGGTTCGGCTTCCCCTCGGCAGCTACAGAGGTTCCTCCTGGGCGTGTGTGTGTTTGTGGGATGGGTAGTGGGGCCTTCTCAGCTGCAGAAACTCGGGGAGAGAAGGGGCTTCTGCAAGCTCCACTCTCCTGCTCCTTGACCCCTGAGCCTGTGGACTCCCGGAGCCCAGGAGTGTGATGTCTCCCGCCGGCCTGGGCGGGGTCTGGGGGCCTTGGTGTGAGGACTCTGGCTGTGCAGGTATCTGTGTGTGACTGATGGTGTGCATCTCTGTGTGTGTATGCACATGTGTGTACAAGGGTCACTGTGTACCTTGTTCTGTACACGCTGATGAGCATATTTGTGAGTAGCAATGAATGCTGTCCATGGAGGTGTGAGTGTAGCGGCGTTGATTCACGGACCCCAAGTCTGCATGTCCATGCCACGTGCAGGACTGTGTGTCTCTGCATGTCCTCTGTGTGGGGGCCAGTGCCTGCGAGTGTGTAACACAAAGCCAGGAGCAGCAGGGTAGCCGACTCCCGAGCCTGAATGACACCCCTTGTGAATAAATGTGACAATGAAATATAGTCCTGAAATTGCTTTGGATGCTCCATCAAGCAGGCGACACAGAATAGGTGAAGTTGTAAAATGTTCCCTGGGGAGCTGCTCAGCTGAGTGACAGCCATTCCTGACCCCCTCCTCTGCCTGGCTGTCCCTCCTGAGGCTCCAGGGCTGATGACACGCAGACCAGCCACAGGGGCTCTTTTTCTGCAGTCTGTTGTGGGTGGGGAAGTGCCAAGGTTAACTGTCAGGGCCCCTCCCCATCGCTGTCTGCGGGTGGAGAACCTGGAGTAGGGTGATGTCCAGTTCCCACTCACAGGCCATCAGACACATCCCCTCCCCACCCGCCACCAGACCTGGCTCCCTGAGGACAGGACCATTTCTCCTCGACCAGGCCATGTCTTTTCCCTCAGACTGGGCTCTCTTAGGACAGGGCTCCCCCTCTCAGACTGGCGCTTCAGAGGGCACACCGGCCATCCTCTCTGGGGCTGCCTGTGGGCAGGGATGTGTCCTCTAAGATTGGGGGATGCCTCAAGGGAGGGTCAAGCCTGCCCACGAGACCAGGCAGATCCTGAGCACCCTCCAGCTTGGTGGGTAAGTGTCCCTGCACACTCAGAAATGCTTATAGATACCTGTGGATTTGGAGGCTGGAGAGCACAGTTTGTAGCAGCTTCACTTTGGAGACCTGGGTTCACATCTCGAACCTGCTGGCTCAACAGCTGTGACTTCAGAGAGGTGGCAACGGTGTCCTCAAAGTCAAGGTGCTGCTCATGGCTCAGGCCAGGGCCCAATGGGCACCTTTTTTTTTTGAGACAGAGTCCCACTTTCTTGCACTGGGTAGAGTGCAATGGCGTCATAGCTCACAGCAACCTCCAACACTTGGGCTCAAGCGATTCTCTTGTCTGAGCTGCCTGAGAGCTGGGACTATAGGCACCTGCCACAATGTCTGGCTAGTTTTGGAGACAGCATCTCACTCTTGCTCAGGCTGGTCTCTTAACTCCTGAGCACAAGCAATCCACCCTCCTTGGCCTCCCAGAGTGCTAGGATTAGAGGCGTGAGTCACCACGCCTAGCCAGGGGCACTTTTTACAAATAGAAATCACAAGGATGCCTTCTGATCACTAAACCACATGTCCTCCCAGGTGACACCTTGCTCTAATCCACTAGTGCAAGAGATGCTTTGTTAAATTGTCCCCCAGACTGAGTCAGGCTGCAGCGGGCCCTTGTGGAGGGTGTGGTGAGGACAAATGAGCCGTGCCTGGAGAGGGCTTGCTCAGTGCCTGGAGAGGGGTGAGCACCCTTGGGATCAAATGCCCAGAGAGGGTGGACTTCTGTGCCAGGGCCGTCCCTGGGTCTGAAAGCTGCGTGGGGACACTTTGGTTTCTTTGTTTTGTCTCTTCATTTGAAGGGGTGACCACCGTCCTTCAATCAGAGGTGGGGATGTGTGTGTGCAGGTGGGGGAGGTGTGTGGAGACGCCATCAAGGGGACTCTTCCTTTTCCTCCTCCTTCAGCTGGGCCCTCTCAGTCCTCGGTCAGAGATGCCCTGGGGTTTCTACTGCCCTTTCTGAGACTCTTCCTGCATCTCTCTCTGTGCACAGGGGTTCCAGCTCGTGTGAGAGACTGCACACCTCATGGAGGCCTTAGCCTGTCCTGGGTAGTGGGGTGTACAGAGCCTGAAAGACCATGAATCCCATGAGAGCCTGGGCACCCTAGTTCCTGGCACATAATATCTGCTCATTAAGTGTGTGTTTCATGATTGTGTTTTGATACCATGATCTCTCCTTCCATGGCTGTGGCTCTAGTGTTGTACATAGCATGACAAAAATTAAGACTGAGAGAGCATGGCCAGCAGAATGTTCTGGAGGTTTTATTGACAGGTAGCACATTCTATAGGAGGAGGGTTCAAAAAGTCTTGGGTCCAGCCTGATTCAGAGAGAAAGGTTTTCATACAAATTTTATAAGCCCTAAAGGGGCAATAACTTCAGAATAACTTCTGTATCTCTTAACAATTTCTTTTCTTGTCTTTTTCTTTCTGTTTTTTGCCACAGAGTCACCCTATGTCGCCCTGGGTAGAGAGTGCAGTGGCACCATCACAGATCACTGCAAACTAAAACTCCTGGGGTCAAGCGATCCTCTTGCCTCAGCCTCCCAAGTAGCTGAGACTATAGGCGTGCCACCACACCCGGCTAATTTTTCTATTTTTTTTATTTTTTAGAGACAGAGTCTCACTTTGTCACCCTCAGTAGAGAGCTGTGGCATCACAGCTCACAGCAACCTTCAGCTCTTGGGCTTAGGTGATTCTCTTGCCCCAGCCTCCCGAGTAGTTGGGACTACAGGCGCCTGCCACAACACTCAGCTTTTTTTTTGTTGTTGCACTTTGACTGGGGTGGGGTTTGAACCCACCACCCTCAGTATATGGGGCCAGCGCCCTACTCACTGAGCCACAGGTGCCACCTTAATTTTTCTATTTTTTGTAGAGACAAGCCTCCGTTGGTCTAGCAGCTCAGGGTGGTCTTGAACTACTGAGCTCAAGTGATCTTCTGGCCTCAGCCTCCCAGAGTACCAGGGTTACAGGTGTGAGTCACTGCGCCTCCTACCAACTTCATCTCCATTCAGTATGACATCTGGCCTCAGCAGAAGACTGTGCGTGCACTTAGGATTTCTGTTCTTTGTCTGCTCGTAGTCCAATCTTTAATCTTCCAAATAGGCCATCAGTTGATCCCTCAGTGCCAATCTGGGTCAAACTAGAAAATTTTGGAATTTTAGACTATGAATAAGACTGAGAGAAAAGGGCATTTCCAAACCACCCCAGTGTTTATAAGGGTGTAGTGATTAGAGCCTGGTCTGGAGTCCCCTAGCTTTAACAAAGGTGTATATTCTGGTCAATTTAGTTGGGACAAAGGGAGGCCATTGTATAGATATCTGCAGTGGTTCTCAATCTTCTTAATGCAATCCTCTCAAGTGATCATCTTGCCTCTTAATGCCACAATGTATTGTCATTGTTAAAAAGGGGTTGCGACCCACAGGTTGAGAACCACCGGTTTAAATCAGCTTTGGTTTGGAAAAGAATGGGGGAGGGATACGTGTTTGAAAGCGTCTGCCCATGTCGAGGCTGCTGTTAATTTCATTTTAATATTCGACTATTGTATAATGAAAATTAGACACTTCCACAGAGCGCAAGGAAGGCAAAATGAAGGGGCACATTGGGAAGTAGGGAGCAGACGGGCTGAAGCACAGGTTTTAGCTTTTCTGCTCAACAGTGGGTGAACTTGGGTGAGTCACTTAGCCACTCTGTGCCTCAGTTTCCTCGTTTATAAGGTAAGACTGTTTCCGGGGATTTTGTGAGTATGACATGAGATTATATAAGGTGCTAAGTTCAGTGTTGGGCAAAATATTCACCAGTATTACATTATTACATTCAGGTGTCTGCATGCGCTCGCTCGTGTGTGTGTGTGTGTGTGATGGATGCCTTTGTGTGAGTGTGTCTGTATTTGACTGGTGTATATGTGTGTCATGAACAAGTGTATGTATGTGATAGACACGTGTGTGTGTGAGGAACGCCTGTGTGTGCTCATGTGATGGACACATGTGTGTCTGAGGGACACCTGTGCGTATGTATGTGCTGAGTCTGTGAGTAGGTATGTGCCTGAGTGTGTGAGTCTGTGATACGTGTGGACACCCACGTGTGTATGTGTGATGGAAACTATGCGAGTGTGGGTGTGAGGGACAGCCGTGATCGTGTAGGTGTGTGATGGTGCCCATCACATGAACACACACAGGTATTTCCTTAGTATGTGGAAGTGCAGAGTGTAGGAAATAGCACTCAACTGGGAGTTGGACTCTCCAAATTTGGTTCCCATTCTACCACATACCTATCACGTGTCTGACATTGAGCAGCCATTCTGCCTATTTTCTCATCTGTGAAATTGTGATAAAAATGATAGTGAAAATCATAGTAGTGTTTAGAGTGCGCTTGCTATGTGCTCAGATAATAAACCTCATTCTGGCCACCCCACAGGGTTGGCATTGGACTCAAGGGCTATAGAGCACTACCTTACACACCAAGACATCCTGGGCACGTGGTGGGGGAGGCCATAGTGGCTGTACACGTGTGTGTGCACAGTATAGTGTCTGACTCCTTCAAAGCCAGTCTGAATGCACACACACACTGGTGCAGGGAAAAACTCCACTCCTGTGGGCATCCACGTGTGCTCACCCACATGGCCATTCCTGTAGTTTCATTTCACATGTGTGCCCACCCATGTGCACCCATGTCAGTGCACACTTACTTACACGTCCCCACATGGGTTATGCACACACACCCTTTGAGATCAGGCCTCTTCCATCCACACACTCACTTATCCCAGCTCACTAGCCCCGGCGCACACACACTCTTGCAACTGACAGGCTGTTCCCTGAATGGCCACTGATAGCTAACAGGTGTATCAGTTTGCTAGGGCTGCCACATCACAGTGTGCCTTGGATTGAGTGGCTTAAACAACAGAAATGTACTTCCTGAAAGTTCTGACGGGAGAAAGCTGAGATCAAGGCATTGACAAGGTGGCTTTATCCTGACGCCACTCTCCTGGGCTTGTAAATGTCTGGCTGTCTTTTTCCCGTGTCTTCACATAGCCTTCCCTCTGTAAATTTCTTCTTATAAAGATACAGTCATATTGGACTAGAGTCCACCCTAACAACCTCATTTTATGTATTTATTTATTTATTTTTTGAGACAGAGCCTCAAGCTTTCGCCTTGGGTAGAGTGCTGTGGCATCGCAGCTCACAGCAACCTCCAACTCCTGGGCTTACGCGATTCTCTTGCCTCAGCCTCCCAGGTAGCTGGGACTACAGGCGCCCTCTACAGCACCTAGCTATTTTTTGGTTGGAGTTGTCATTGTTATTTGGCAAGCCCGGGCTGGATTCCAACCTGCCAACTCTGATATATGTGACTGGTGCCTTAGCGGCTTGAGCTACAGGCGCTGAGCCAACAACCTCATTTTAACTTAGTAATCATTTTAGTGTAATCATTTCTTTCTTCTTCTTCTTCTTTTTTTTTTTTTTTTAGACAGAGTCTCACTTTGTCACCCTTGGTAGAGTGCTGTGGCGTCATAGATCATAGCAATCTCCAACTCTTGGGTTCAATTCTCTTGCCTCAGCCTCCCTAGTAGCTGGGGTTATAGGTGCCCACCACAATGCCTGCCTATTTTTTTTTTATTTGTTTGTTTACCAGGCCCAGGCCAGGTTCAAACCCCCCAGCCTCGGAACATGTGGCTGGCACCCTAACCACTGAGCTACGGGCACCCAGCCTAAATTAATCATTTCTTTAAAGATCCTTTCTCCAAATATAGTCACACTCTGAGGTACTAGGGATTAGGACTTCAACATGTAATTTTTGGGAGGGAACACCATTCATCCCATAATACCAGGAGAGAGAAATTCTCTGGAAGAATGTTCTTGGTAGAGAACCCGGCCCCCCTTCAGTTTCCTGCTCTGTAAAATGGAGATAAGTAACCATACCTACCTCAGAAAGTTCTCTAAATTAAATTTGTTCATCTATGGGAGTTGCTTAGGGTAGTGCCTGGCTCACAGTAAGTGTATAATGAACACCAGCTACTTTGATGATCGTGTGTTATATATTATTAAGAGTTTTATGTTTGTTTCTCCAGAATCCCTCATGCTGCCTCTATAACGAAAGGTGGGTCCAGGCAGCCCGGGATGGTGAGTGAGGCTCAAGCCTCTGAGGTGAGCTACTTACTCAGCACTCATGGATTGGAAAGTATACCCACACCTGTGCTGGAGGACATGACCTTGGAACTGTGGCTCTTAGACCCTCCACCCCCTTGATGAGCAGGAATTCTCTCTGTAGTCCCTCTGACAAGCACTTGGCAGATTTTTTTTGCATACCTCTCATGATGGTGAGCTCATTTCTTTCCAGAGTGACAGAGATGTCCTTGCTGGCTGCTGCCCTGAGCCTCAGCTTGCCCTTCTGCCCATGGCTCCTCCTTCTGTCCTTTGTGGCCACACAGCAAAACCTCTCCCATTTCTAAATTGTTTCCCTTTACCTGCAAAGCCTCCAATAGTCCTTTTGTCACAAGAGTTGTGGCCCAACCACAGATCCTTAGCCTATCCAAGTGAGGCAGACATTTAAAGTAAATGTTAATAACTCTATTATTTTTCTTGATTTAAAATGTAATACATGGCTTGGCGCCTGTAGCTTACTTAAGTGGCTAAGGTGCCAGCCACATACACCAGGGCTGGAGAGTTTGAATCCAGCCCAGGCCTGCCAAACCACAATGACAACTACAACCCCAAAATAGCCGGGCGCCTGTAGTCCCAGCTACTTGGGAGGCTGCGGCAAGAGAATCCTTAAGGCCAGGAGTTGGAGGTTGCTGTGAGCTGCGACACCACCACACTCTACCCAGGGTGACAGTTTGAGGCTCTGTCTCAAAAAAAAAAAGTAATACATGGTCATTAAAAAAATTCAGACAATACAGGAAAATAGGAAGAAGAAAGTAAAACCACCCATCACTCCAGCAACCAGAGATAGCCAGTGTTAACATTCTTTAATTTAATTTTTGAATAGGCAATACATTCACAGGGTTCAAAATTAAAAATTATAAAAGGATATTATTCAGTGAAAAATTTTCCTCCCACATCTCAGTTCTCTAGTCTTAATTTCCCTTCCTACAGATTACAAAAAAGTTGTTAATTTCTCATGTATATTTCCGGAGATATTTTAAGATACATAAGACTATTTTAAGATACTGCAAGGCTACTTTAACAGATTTTTAAAGGATATCAAGTATCTTAAGATATACACGTGCACACTCCCTCCCTCCCCTACCTTTCTTTTCCTCTCTCTTTCTCCTCCCTTCCCCTCACTTCTGTTTACTGCTTTCTTGGCTGAATAGCATGTGGCAGGACTCTTCTCCCACCAGTTAGCAAAGGGCAGGCCACTTACATTTTTTCTTTGTTTCTTTTTTTTTTTTGTAGAGACAGAGTCTCACTTTATCACCCTGGGTAGAGTGCCATGGCATCATACAGCTCACAGCAACCTCCAACTCCTGGGCTTGGCGATTCTCTTGCCTCAGCCTCCCAAGTGGCTGGCACTACAGGCGCCCGGCTATTTTTCTGTTTTGCAGTTCCGCCCAGGCTGGGTTTGGACCCGCCCCCTTTGGTATATGGGGCCGGCGCCCTACTCAATGAACCACAGGCACTGCCCTACTTACCTTTTTCTGTTACACTTTGTCCTCTTGTTCTAAATTCGTTGTCTTGGATTTGGGGAGTCATTTGACATTCTTCTGTTGGCCTGCCCAGCTTTATGGTGTCTTATCATCTTTAGATTATTGTCATGCAAATCTGTCATGATCCTCCCTATGACAATGCCTCTAAACCCTTTAATCAATACTCAGCACAGCTTTAACAAGCTGTGACAATATTTTACCCAGCCCACACTGAATGGAAATCAACAATGCTCTCTCGGAAGAGTGTCAAACGTGTTTTTTTTTTTTTTTTTGCAGTTTTTGGCCGGGGCTGGGTTTGAACCCGCCACCTCTGGCATATGGGGCCAACGCCCTACTCCTTTGAGCCACAGGCGCCGCCCTCAAACGTGTTTTTGAAATATCTTTAGTGCTCTTGGACTCATCATCCCAGAAATGATGTGGACATTAGCAGGGTAAAACTTTTTTAAAGGAATCATTGTTGGCTCCTGGGGATTGCTCTTTTCTTCCTTAGGTGTCCACAAATGAAGAAAAAGGCTAAGAGTGGGTGCTCTCTGTTTGCCAGGCATGGTTTTGAAAACAGCCTTATAAAGAAGGTACCATTGTCATCCCACCTCACAGGGAAGGAAACAGTCTCTGAGAGGTGAAGTTACTTGCCTAAGGCCACACAACTTGCAGGAGGCAGAGTGTGCTAGGAGCCTAGGTCTGTGGGCTTCTCCTGGGTTAAACCTTAGTAGAATAACAGAAATTGGCATGAAGTTTCTGCGACTGCGTGGCCACTGTCATATTGGGCTTGCTTGGCACAGTAGTCCATGTCTCCTTTTTATTTATTTATTTTTTTTGAGATAGAGTCTCACTATGTCATCCTCCATAGAGTGCAATGGCAGCACAGCTCACAGCAACCTCAAACTCTTGGGTTTAAGTGATTCTCTTGCTTCAGCCTCCCAAGTAGCTGGGACTAAAGGCACCTGCCACAACGCCTGACTATTGTTTTGTCGCAGTTGTCATTGTTGTTTAGCAGGCCCAGGTGGGGTTCGAACCTGCCTAGCTTGGTGTATGTGGCCAGCGCCCTAACCACTGGGCTATGGGTGCCGAGCCTGGTTCACATCTCTTGATGGAGTCTCCTCTTCACTGGGCTTTGGAGGCCTTTGCTCATCTCATGACCCATGTGCCTCTCATGTGATTCTCCCTGGTGCAGTTTTGTGGACAGAGTTTTAATTCCCAGGAACTGTAGCAGCGGGTGTGAACCTGGTAATTCAGGGCTGCAGACTTATGAGGGATTGGGGAGAGTGTTGTCAAGGGCAAGGATTAAGAACTCATTAGACTCGGCGTGAGCGTGTGGATTCCCGCCAGAGGCTCCACCTCCTACTGCTGTGTATTGGACGACCTGTGTAACCTCTCTGGACCACGGTCCCCACAGCTCTGCAGTGGGCAGAATGACTGAGACAGGGCCTGTAAGGGCACCCTCATCATTACTTTGGACATGCCAGCCTCACTCACCAGACTCTGCTCTCCGGGCCCTCTGAGGTCTAGTTCTTTATTTAGTTCCTCTCCAATGGCACAGTTTAGGGTGATCAACAGGTTAGCAGTGGGAGTAGGGGGGCAGCCAGAAACTCAGGCAGTGCTGTGGGGAGTGGAGGCCTGGAGAGAGGGCCTGGGTCGGCCCACTTTGTCCTAGACCCAGCCTCTGCTGTCCCTTCCCTTAGCTCCTGCGGAAATGGGGTTCTGAGTCCCCCCAAAAAGGGTGGTTCCAGAAACATACATACTCCAAGCCTGGCATTGCTTGGTCTTTCTGGGTTTCACGTCTCTTCATGGAGATGTTAGCCTTCTGTCCCATCTTTCTTAGATCAGGGGTCCCCTATGTGAGACCACATGCTTCTCTTCAGACCAGACTCCCCAGACCCTGACTATACCTCTCCTTTACACTGGGCCCCCAGTGATGAGACCGTATATTCCCCTCAGCTGAAGCTGCCCGGCTTCATCTCTGGCTGGGTTATCCCAGGGCAGGGCTGTGCTGACCCTCTCAGAATATAGGGTATCCAAGAGAAAGGCCATGTCTCTCCAGACCAGGGCCCTCAAGGACGTGAGTTGGATCTTCCCCTTAGGAAGCTCCTTGAGGATCAGAAACATATCTCTCTCCTCACATTTGAGATGCTCAAAGATAGAGGTTGTATTCCCCCCCCCAAGAAGTGGGGCTCCCCAGAGACAGAGATTGCACCTTCGTCCTCAGACTGGGGTCCTCCCTGGGATCAAGCTGTGTCTTTTCCTTTATGCTGGGGCTCCGAGGGAGGGGCATTCGCCATCCTGAGGCTGTTCTTCCAATGCCTTGGCCAGGAGTTCAGTGCCAGGCAAGAAATCGAATTCCTGAACGTTAACAAGTCAATCATGGAGTCTTAATGAGTCCTGAGTAGTCTAGACCTGCATGTTAATTAAATAGCTGTTCTGGTTCTAATCTGCTGGAAGTTAATCATAGGGAATTAGGAGGTGTCAGCTGGGAGCTTCATTAAAGTAGCGAGGGTGGGGCTGGCCAGGGAAGGCAGGGGCTGGGGATGGAGTGAGGGGATCCATCCTGAGTCTTATCAGTGGGGTGGGGATGGGGGCAAACAGCTGTAGGGGTCCCATTCCTCTGTATCAGGACAGGAGCAGCCCCACCCTCGGTCCTGGGCAGAACCCCTATGCACCTATCCAGGGCTGCTCCACTCCCACCTGGTCTTCCTTCCTGGTCTCCAGTTCAGGAAGTCAGGGACAGATAACTGTGTACAGAAAGTGCTGGGCACACAGCAGGGTGAGGGCAGAAGGGCTTCGCAAGCACCAATTCCCTTGACCTTTCTGGCATTTGTCCACTCCCCCACCCTGCCACTGGTGTTCCTCCCTGCTCCTCTGCCTTGTTCTGCACCCCAGGAGGCAGAATCTCTGTGCAGGGCATCCTCTGCTCCCCGACTCTGGCTTCTGGTTGGTTGGGTCTGGCTAATGGAAAGCTTCTGTTAAACGGCAGCCTGGCAGCCCAGAGGCTCCCCATCCCCACTGTGCATTAACCTCTGTGCACAGGGTAGGCATTAAGCCCTCTGTACAGAGCCCTTCCCATGAGCAGACTATTCCCACCAGAGCCCTGACAGACCCACCTGCTAGATGATCCTGAACCAGAGGGGCATGTGGGTTGTATAACAGCATGGGGACAGAGGTGGGAGGCAATGCTGTTTTGATACAGCCTCACCCAGGATCAGGGTGGGTGCTCACTAAGGGCCTGGCATCTCAGTGGGCAGTCAGTAGCAGTCGGAGTCTGGATCTCCAAGCCCATACCTGGGACAACATGCCAGATGAATTAGCAGTGCAATGCTCAGTTCCCTGCAACAGGCATCTGGCCTCAGGGTTTTGGAAAGTCCTGACAGGATGAGGCTTTGGGTTACATGTACTGGACAGAGAAAGATCGTGGTTTATGCAAAGCCCTGGGCTGGGCTCTGGGGTATGGCCTGGAAGCTGGATGATTCTAGTGATGTGACTCAAGACTTGGGATAGGGGCTGGGTTCTAGGAGATGGGATCCTGGGATCAGAGGTCTGTGCAGTATTCAGCTCTGGATGGGCTGGTGGGTGTTTTAGTCGGGGCTTTCCAGAGGTGCAGAACTAACAATCCTGATTGGTTATGTAAGTATAATAAATTACCCTGTACTTTTAATAAATCTCTTTATATATAATAAATATTATTACACAGAGATTATTTTATATTTATTTATTTATTTATTTATTTTGAGTCAGAGTCTCAAGCTGTCACCCTGGATAGAGTGCTGTGACATCACAGCTCACAGCAACCTCCAATTCCTGGGCTCAAGCGAGTCTCCTGCCTCCGCCTCCAAGTAGCTGGGACCACAGGCGCCCGCCACAATGTCCGGCCCTTTTCTTTTGGTTGCAGCCGTCATTGTTGTTTGGCAGGCCAGGGCTGGATTTGAACCCGCCAGCTCAAGTGTACATGGCTGGTGCCTTAGCCCATTGAGCCACAGGTGCCGAGCCAGAGATTATTTTATATATAAAATATATAATACTTATAATATATATATATCTTTTATAGATATATAAAAGAGATATATATTATACAAATATACAAAGATATATAATCATGTATATAAAAGAGATTTATTATAAGTAATTAGCTTATGTGATCATGGAGGCTAAGAAGTCCCAAGATCTGTAGACAGCAAGCTGGAGACCCAGGAAAGCCCATAGGGTAGTTCCAGTTTGAAAGCTGGCAGACTTGAGACACAGTAAAAGCCAGGGTTTCAGTCGGATTCCCAAGGCAGGAAAGGACCATTGTCCCAGCTCAAGTTGTCAGGTAAGAGCTCCCTCTTACCCAGGGAAGAGGCAGACCTTTTGCTTTCTTCAGGCCTTCAACTGATTGGATGTGGCCCACCCACCCTGGCGAGGCCGTCTACTTTCCTCGGTATGATACTCTGAAATACGGGTTTAGTTTTCATTCCCTTTCCTGGCATACAGCTCCTAAAATCCTTGGAACTCTTCAGTGATAAGTAGCTTTTTGTGTGCTGATGTGATGACTGGTGGCTGGAGCTTCTGGACAGACTCAGGATGGGGCTGGTTGCCAGCAGAAACAGCTACATTAGAAGTTGGAATTTTCAGTTCCATTCCGAGTCTCCTGGGGAGGGGTTGGGGGATAAAGTTGGTGGCCAATGGTCTATTCAAGTTTGCCCAGATAATGAAGCCTCTGTAATAAAACCCCAAATGGCAGGAGAGCAGAGCTTCCGGTTAGGGCAGCCGTTTTCAACCTGTGGGGCACGAACGACCCTTTCTCAGGGGTCCCCTAAGACCATCCTGCATATGAGATATTTACATTATGATTCATAACAGTAGCAAAATTACAGTTATGAAGTAGCAATGAAAATAATTTTAATCATGGTGGTTGGGGGTCACCACAACATGAGGAACTGTATTAAAGGCATTAGGAAGGTTGAGAACCACTGAAGCGGAGTGCATGGAGGGTGTGCACCCAGGGAGGGTCTGGCAGCTCCTCATCCCTTCCCTTATACTGCGCTGTCTACATCTCTCCAATCTGGTGTCATCTTTCTAGTCTGTAAGAAGTACATAGAATAGTACTTAGCATTTAATCATAAATGTGCATTGCTATTATTACCTACATTGACGCAGGCTGTCATAGAGAAGCAAATGTTTAACCCGTATGCATACTAACAGGTGTGCAGATGTGCACGAATACCCGTGCGCACAGATGCCATCAAGACCAGTGCATCTGCGTGCCGCTAAAACAAGGAGTTAGGATAGCACCTGTTGGTATGCATATGGGTTAAACAGTTGTAATACCCCTCACAGTGATAGTAAATCGGTAATCATAAGTGTTTCTCTGAGGTCTGCGAGCCGCCCTAACAAATTAATTGAACCAAAGGAGGGAGCCAAATCAGGAACAAAGCCCTGATTTGTTGCTGTTTGGTCCAAAGCACAGGTTACAACTTAGGGCTTACAATTTACATTTGATGTGGGGGGTGGTTTTGTGGGACTGAGCCCTTAAGCGAGGTGCAGCCTCTACAGATATGTCTGTCAGACCTTGGGCCTCTCAGCTTCCTTCATGGTAAGAAATAAATTTCTTTTCTTTTTTTTTTTTTTTTTTTGAGACAGAGCCTTAAGCTGTCACCCTGGATAGAGTGCTGTGACTCACAGCTCATAGCAACCTCCAATTCCTGGGCTCAAGCGAGTCTCCTGCCTCCACCTCCCAAGTAGCTGGGACTACAGGCACCTGCCACAATACCCGACCATTTTTTGGTTGCAGCAGTCATTGTTGTTTGGTGGGCCCGGGCTGGATTCGAACCCGCCAGCTCAGGTGTACGTGGCTGGCGCCTTAGCCCGTTGAGCCACAGGCGCCGAGCCCCTTTTCTTTATTAATTACCCAGTTTCAGGTCCGGGCAGTCCCCAAGTTATAGATATCCAATTCACATACAACTCACCCTCATGAAAGGGGCTATTACAGCAAGTCCCCGAGTTACAAACATCTGACGGAGGCGTGACTTGTATTTATGAACATTGGCACAAACATCTGACTTACATATAACTCACACTTATGAACAGAGGCTATTACAGGTAATAGGTAAATGTACCTGTTTCAATTTATATACAAATTTAACACAAGAGCAAACCTACAGAACCCATCTCATTCATAAGAGACCGCCTGTATTCTGTTATAAGCAACAGAAAACAGACTAAGACACCCACTCTTGCTGCTTCCAGGCCTGCTGGGGGTTCCTGTCCTTCTACCTGTGTTGGGGTTGGGCTGGAGCCATTCTGCCAGTGGAAGTGAAGCCGATGGCAGACCTTGGGATGGGGGTGGAGGATTTGGGCTGTGGTGTTGGCTGAGGGGCCAGTGGGAGAGCTTGCCCTGTGCGCTGGGTCTCTGCAAACTGACAAGGGGCTATTCCTGTTGGATCCTGAAGGAACAGCTACTCCTAACTCCTTGTTTTAGCGGCACGCAGATGCACTGGTCTTGATGGCATCTGTGCGCACGGGTATTCGTGCACATCTGCACACCTGTTGGTACGCATACGGGTTAAACATTTGCTTCTCTATGACAACCTGCGTCAATGTAGGTAATAACAGCAATGCACATTTATGATTAAGTGCTATGTACTTCTTACAGACTAACTTGTTTAACCCTCACAAAAACCCATGATGAGGAAATTGAGGCTCGGAAAGGAGGGGTCACTAGTCCGAGATCACACAGCAATGCATTGCAGAGTTGGGATTTGAATCTGGGTAGTCTGCCTTGAGGCTTCACCTTTTTCTGGCAGACTCTATTAGCTCTCAGGTGCAAGAATGTGTGTAGGTCAAAGAGCACCCGTGGGGGTGGGAGGAAGTGCAGGAACTCTTATTAAGGCAGATCTCGAGCCCCATGGGAAGACTCCCAGTCCCACTCCCCTTGTAGGTGTTGGGGAGGAGCAGACATTTGGAGGCCGCCTCTTGTCCCTTGCCCAACACACACCTACAGCTAGGCTGGGACATGGGGAGCAGACTGTGTTCAGATACTTGGATGACCTTGGGCACAGTCACCCAGCCTTGGCCCACGTTGGGCCTGGGTGCTCTCTAAGTGGCCGGATAACACCAGCCTCCCGGGTTCTGGGTCCTTTCTCCAGACCGTTGCTCGCCTCTACCCCTCCCCTCCATCTTTATGGTTCCTGCCTCTGATCCCCTAAGAAAGGCAGAAGCAAACCGGCATCTTGAGCTCTTGTCAGATGTCTGGTCCACTCTCAACAGTGAGTTCCCTTGCAAATAGCTTTTAATGCCTGAAGACAAATCTTTATTTTCTTTCCATCCCCTAAAAGCTTACTTACCTTAGGGGAGTGAGATTAGGGGGAAGGACGGTTGGGGCTGGGTATAGGGTGGGAAAGAGAGTAATTGATAGATTTCACAGAAATGCTTATCTTTTATGTTTTCCTAGACTTCTGTTTCTACCCCTCTGGTATCTATGGGATTCAGCACCTGTCCTTAACTCCCTCTCCCTTGGCATCATCACTCTCATGATGATTGATCATCTCCACAGTCACTGGAATACCTAAAGACATGTACTGAGCACTTATGGACCAGGTATCTGGCGCTATATGGTTGCAAAGGTATTTTAAACACCATGCACAACCCTACAGTGGCTCCCTGTCTTGACGTCTGTGAACTTGAACTCTTTATCACCTCTCTGGTTTGATCTTCTGGTATGCTTTTTTGCGGTTCCTTAAACACACTAGGCATGCTCCTACTTCAGGGCCTTTGCATTTACCTTTCCTCCTGTCTGAACATTTCTGCCAGGGTTCTGCCCTGAGGGCAGGGTCTGTTAAGACCTGTGGATCTGGGGGTGATCCACTGAAGAAATATAATGTTAGAAGCAACAAGAAAGAAAGAGATGAGACACACAGAATAGAATTTTCTTTTTTTTTGAGACAGAGCCTCAAGCTGTCACCCTGGAGAGAGTGCTGTGGCATCACAGCTCACAGCAACCTCCAATTCCTGGGCTCAAGAGAGTCACTTGCCTCTGCCTCCCAAGTAGCTGGGACTACAGGCACCTGCCACAACGCCCGGCCATTTTTTGGTTGCAGCCATCATTGTCATTTTGTTTGGTGGGCCCAGGCTGGATTCGAACCTGCCAGCTCAGGTGTATGTGGCTGGCGCCTTAGCCACTTGAGCCACAGTCACCGAGCCCAGAATAGAATTTTCAAAGGTGGGAACTCAGGGAACCACTGCCCGCTTGTGGGGTTCTGGCAGTGGTTCAGAGTGTCAGTTCCACTCAGCTTTTATTGAAGTCTATTTGTTCATTAGCCCAAAGGGTAGGCAGAGGAAGGGAACAAAGACGCCAGCAGTTTCTGTGAGTGAGCATATCAGCTCCTATTGTTTCTATAATCATTAACTTTAAGGGTCTGAGCAGTCTTGAGAAATCCAGAACCTGAGCAGGTGGGGGGGAGGCAGCCTCCTGTCTGAGGTCACACACAGAGATTCCTAGGGAGGTGTTAAACTCGATTAGTTCACTGTGTTGTGAAACACCACTGACGTCAATCTCCTCTGAAAAATCAGTGGGAGAGAGGAATTTTCCTCTCATCTCCACCACAGAGGGTCTTCCTCTGCGATAAGGGATACAAGCCCTCTTGCCCCCTTGATCTCTATTTGTTCCCAGCCAAATACAAACCTCCATAATGGGTATTTGCTTTGACTTTTTACTGGGCAGGAAACGGCCTAGTTAATGTATCCTGCCAGGCCTTGCCACAGCATCTTCTGTGGCCATTATTCCTTCAGAGTATTAACAGACCCAGCAGGGGTGTTAATAACCTCAGAGGCCTGAGTTCTAGGAAAAGCAGGAAATTTGTTCAGATAAGAAATCTAGCAGTGACTGGTTCAAAGTAAACTAGCTGACTTTCCTTTGTTCCACCTCATTCAGTTTACTTTTTAATTTTTTCCTTTTTCTGGGGTTGTTTTCCCTCCCAAGAATAGGGTCTTCAGTCCCCATTCTGCTTGCACATTTCTTCTCCTTTACTTCATTTAGATCTCTGCTCACATGTCAGTTGGCAGAGGTGAAGACTCTGGTGAATGAAATGGCAGTTCCCATCACTATTCCCTTTCTCTTGCTTGCTTTTCCTTCAAAGCACTTATTACTGCCTGAAAGACTGTGTTATATGTTGTTGGTTTATATGTTGCCTATTTCTTTAAGAGAATATAAACTCACGGTCTGTATCCCCAGTACCTGCAAAGGTGTTTGTCATATAGTTGGTAAGTTAGGAGATAGTATTGACTTACTTGGGCCGGCCCTTGGAGGTATCTTCTCTTATTATTCCCATTTAGAAATTAGGGAACAGAGGCACAGAGAAGTAAAGTAACTTGCTCAAGGTCACAGAAATGGCAAGTGGCTCAGCTGGTTCACAAGCCCTCATTTTAACCTGTATTGTCTCCAAATTTCCTGTTTGCTCCTGACTCACAGGGGTGAGCTGACCCCATGCTGTTCTCCATTGCTGATAGCTCAGGGGGTGGTTGGGAGCAGGATTTCTCCTCTGCCTCCCATAGCCTTTCAGGAAGAGTGGACCCCCAGCATTCCTGGGGTCCACCTGGCTCTAGGTAAGGAGTCCAGGATAAGCACTAGCTGCCCTGCAGGTGAAAGAGGGGCTATCACCTGCCTACTGCCGGACTCACTAGCCTGGCCTTCCCTTTGTGTTCATTACACTGAGACAAGATAATTCTTTCTTAAGAAAAGCCGCCTCGGCTCGGCGCCTGTGGCTCAGCGGGCTAAGGCGCCAGCCATATACACCTGAGCTGGCGGGTTCGAATCCAGTCCGGACCCGCCAAACAACAATGAGGGCTGCAACAAAAAAAAAAAAAAAAAAAAAAAAGCCGCCTCAGAGTGGGTGAAATTGGAGCTAGCACAAGTCATTGGAGATTTCAAGGTTCTCTTGCTACAGGAAACCTTTGAAGACTTTTAACCTTTATTATTTGTAACAGACATCACTGGTGCATATCAGGTGTATCACTCCTTCCTGGACACAAGGAACTCCACACTCCCCAGCCCCTGTGCAGTTTGGATGGCGCAGTGTAATAGTTTTACCAATGAACTATGAGCAGAGGCAATTTGTGTCACTTCTGAGTCAAGGCCTTTAAGAATTTGGGTGCTCACTCTTCCAACTCAGGGGTAACATCGGAGGTCTTACGGTCCAGATGGTGAGTACTGGCAGAGTCTTTCTCTGTCAACCTGGGACCCCAGTCACTGTGGGAAGCAGAGACTATCCTTCTGCTAAACCAGGTTGAGCCTGCAACATGGGCCAGAAATAAATCTGTTGTGTTATGCCACTGAGATTTGGGGGTTAATTTGTCACTGCAGCTTGGCCTAGAATCTCTTGACTAATGTGCCTTCTCATCTGTTTTGTGCATCTTCAATAGTAGAGCCCCGTATCGTATTTGGCACGAGTGGGAATGGAAATCAGTACAACCTTTCTGGAAGACAATTTGGCAGTGTGTGTATATGAAAAAGCACTAAGTAAGTGTATTGTCTTGGACTCAGAAATTTCATTTCTAGGAATTTATCCTAAGGAAATAATTGGACAAGTTCAAAAAGTTGTATGGATAAGGAGGATATTCATCACTTAAAATGTTGAGGAATTGGATCAGCCTAAATATCCTACAAAAGCAAATTGGTTAAATAAATTGTGATTCAGCTCTACAATGGAATCCTAGCCACTGCCAGTGTTAACATATTTATTGTCATAGGAAGAGAGTCACACTCTATTGCAGTGGGGTGTATGTGGAATATGAACCCATCTTTGTTAAAAAAAATCGCATGAAAACAGTCTGATCAGTGTTTTTCAGCTTTTTTTTATCTCATGGCACACTGAACCTATAGTTAAATTTCCATAGCACACTTAAATTATGTTGATGAAGAAAAAGAGTGAATAAATGAATATACTTACTGTGCTTTGAACTTCTTTCAAAAGTAACTTAATTAATGATCTTTGAAAATTTTTATGGCACATCTAAGATTTTTTCATGGCACACAGGTTGAAAATCCCTAGATAGTCAGCAGATACATAACAGTGGTCATTTCTGGGTGTGGAATCCAGGTGACTTTACATCTATAATTTTTGTTTTGATTCTCTCTATTAGGATTTTTTCCTCAGTGATTGTGTATCAAGTGTTGAATTAAAAATTAAATGGGAGAAAAAAATGAATGCGTAATCTTGGACAAGTAAACCTTTAAGAATTATGATTTTCTGGTGGTGCCTGTGGCTCAAAGGAGTAGGGCGCTGGCTCCATACACTGGAGGTGGCGGGTTCAAACCTGGCCCCAGCCAAAAACTGAAAAAAAAAAAATAAACAACAACAAAAAAAGAATTATGATTTTCTTTCTTTCTTTTTCTTTTTTGTTTTTTTTGAGACAGAGCCTCAAGCTGTTACCCTGGATAAAGTGCTGTGGCATCACAGCTCACAGCAACCTCCAACTCATGGGCTCAAGCGAGGCTCCTGCCTCTGCCTCCCAAGTAGCTGGTTCTACGGGCGCCCGCCTCCCAAGTAGGTGGGACTACAGGTGCCTGCCACAGCGCCTGGCCATGTTTTGGTTGCAGCCGTCATTGTTGTTTGGCGGGCCCGGGCTGGATTCGAACCTACCAGCTCAGGTGTACGTGTCTGGTGCCTTAGCCTGTTGAGCCACAGACACCGAGCCTTTTTTTTTTTTTTTTTTTTTTGAGACAGAGTCTTATTATGTTGCCCTCGGTAGAGTGCTGTGGCATCACAGCTCACAGCAACCTCAAACTCATGAGCTCAAGAAATCCTCTTGCCTCAGTCTCCCAAGTAGCTAGGGCTACAGGCACCTGCCATAATGCCAGGCTATTTTTTTCTTTTGTTATTGTTGTCAATGTTGTTCAGCAGGCCCTGGCTGGGTCGAACCCACTATCCCTGGTGCATGTGGCCAGCGCCCTAACCACTGAGCTATGGGAGCTGAGCCAGAATCATGATTTTCTTATCTGCATAATGGGCATAATCATATCCACTTTGTTGGGTGGTGGTGAGGATTCAATTAGATCAGTTGGAGCACTTGGGACTTATTAGGTGCTTAAAATTTATAGCTGTTGTTAATAGTTATCAGTGAACTGAGGAAACTAAGAGGTTAGTTAGTTTGTTAATTAATTCATTCATCTATCCATCTATTCAATAAACATGTCCCTGAAATCTAATGTGCGCTCAGCCATGTACAGGATAAACATAACAATGGTAAGAAAAGCAAATACTTACATGGCACTTAGTCGTGCTAGGTACCATTATAAGCACTTTGCATTTTTTAAGTAATTTAATCTCCACAATAATCCTATGAGGGGTGTCATTCGTAGCCCCATTTTTTGGATTAAATTGAGGCACAGAGAGGCCAAGTGTCCTGCCTGAAGTCACAGAGCTAGGAGGCGGCAGAGCCATTCAGTCCACGCTCTCAGGCGCTGCACTGTCCTGCCCAGGGAAGACAGAGGTGGCGTCTGCCCTTCTTCTGGGTACCATCTTGCTCCCAAGCTGGGAGCAGCAGGGCTAAGATGGGAGGGGCCCTGGCTGAGAGAGGGGCAGGCCTCAGAGGGCCCTAGCGAGGTGGTTAGCAGGTGATTAGGGTATTTCTACTATTTTGAAGCCCCTAGCTGTCTCAGGGGAGGGAGCTTGCTCCTCCCTGGCTCTCTGAATCCAGGCTGGTGCACAGAAAACTGAGACTCCAGGCGGGTGCAGGCGCTGTCCTCTGAATGAGCTGGGTGGGAGGGAGCAAGGATGACCTGTATGTACTGTGTGTCCAGGTGCTGGTGACATAATGCCATGGATTATCTCCCTTAATTCTCATGGCAACTGTGTGAAACAGGTGCTATTTTATAGAATAGGAAACTGAAATTCAGGGAAGTGATGTGACTTACCCAGGGTCTCATGGCTAGTAAGTGGGAAGCCTATATTCAAATTTGTTTCCTGAGCTAGAGTCTTAACCACCTCACTGAAGAGCCTTGGGACCCAGAAGGCTCCTCCACCTCTCACCTATCCTCACAGGGGTCCTGGAGACACTGGGGGCGGGAGTGGGCGATTTCCTCTTTTGGGCATACCCTTGGTAGCTGTTGCTGACCCTGCAGCTGCTATGGGTCGGGTAGCCCTCACTGTCCCAGCAGGGCAGGAGCGGGAGAGGAAAGTGGAGACCTCCAGAGCCAAATTGGGACCCAAGATGGCAGTCAGCTTGGGGTGGGGGGAAGGGCCCCCCAGGAGTCCCAGGTAGCAGGCTGGAAGGGAAAGGACAGCCCATTCCCTTGGGCTGCCCCCGTGCTTGGAGCAGCACCCACATTATCTCCTACAATCCTGTCCACCATGCTGGGAAGACAGGATGATTATTCCTATTTTACAGACGAGGAAATGGAGGCTGGGGGTGGGTGATGAGACCTATGTGAGAAGCAGCTGGTACTTGAGCCAAGGTCTAGGTCCCTTTGACTCTGAAACTGGGAGACTTGTCTCGGTTCCATCTGCCTCTGCTGGGATCCCACTACCTTTGGAAGGCAGGCAAGTTCTCCAAGAGTATCTACTGTTTTACCAGGTGGTGGAGTGTGACCTTAGGATAGGGGTGGGGTGAAGGGACAGTGGTTCCTCAGTGGTGGCTGGGGGTCTGGGAGCAGGGGAACATTTAAGGAACACTCCCAGGCCCCCCCATAATTCAGTCACTGGGCGTGGTCTGGGCCCCATTGCTCCAGTCAGCTGGGGGTCACTTGTGCTGTCTTCCTGGACCTGCACGCCTGCGACCTTCCACGTGGGTTTGGGTGCATGTTTTGCCAGCATGGATGACTGGCTTACCCTCAGAGCTGCATCACCGTAGGCTCATTCCTCTCATTAAACAAATAGGTTATGATTAATTCTGTTGTAAAAAAGTGTTTCTCAGCAGACACTGCCTCGTGCATTTTCTCCTCTTCTCAGCAGAGTCTCTGGAAAGCCCGTGAGTCCTTCACCCTTCCTCCTCCTCCTCTCTCTTGCATCTTCTCCAGTTGGGCGTCGCCCCTCACCCATCCACTGAAACTGCTCCTGCCAAGGTGCCAGCTCTGTAATCAGTTCTCTGTTGTCGGTGGCATCTGAGAGCTGATCGTTCTCTTCTTGACGCACTGTTCACTCAACTTCCAGGGCCACATGTCCCGTTGTCCTTCCATCTCAGTGGCCACCCTTTCTCCGTCCTTGGTGGGTCCTTTTCCCAGCCTCTGACTGTTGGATGGGGCAGGGTGACGCAGTCCTCAGATTATTATCTTTTTTTGGCGGGGGTTGGGGGAGAGGGAGGTGTCTGTGTATGTGGTTTCCTGGATGCGGGAGGCTGGACCAAGTGTCGGTTCATCTTTAGAGATAAATTATTATTGCCTCCACCTTAAAAAATCCTGGACAGACACTGTCCTTACTGCCTAGGAGTTCTTCTCATCCCATGGCTTCATTTTTCTTGCCACAATTTTAACAACTGAGGTGTAATTGACATACAATAAACTCTACATAAAATGCACAATTAGGTAAATATTGGCGCACATATGTACCCCCCAGCAACCATCGTTGCAGTCAAGGTAATGAACATATCTGTTGCCTCCCAGAGTTTCTTCTTGCCCCTTTGTGATTCTCCCTTCCCACACATCCTTGCCCACCCTAGGCCCCAGCAACCATTTATCTGTTTTTCATCATTATGTGTAAGTTGGGGTTTCCTAGAATTTTGTGTAAAAAGGATCATTCAGTATGCACTCCTTTTTGTCTGGCTTTCTTTTTCATTCAGTGCAATTATTCTGAGATTCATCTGTCTTATTCTGCATCTCAATAGCTCATTCCTTTTACCTCTGGGTAGTATTTCATTATAGAAATATACCACAATTTGTTAATCTGTTCACCCGTTGATGGACGTTTGGCTATTACAAACAAATCTGCTGTGAGTATTTCTGTTATGAGTCATTGTATGAATATAGGTTTTCTTTTCTCTTGAGTAAATATCTGTGAGGGGAATGACTGGGTTGCATGGGCGGTGTATGTTTAACTTTTTAAGACACTGCCATACTTTTGTCAAAAGTGTGCAGACCATTTTACCTTCCTGCCAGCAGAATATGAGAGTTCAGTTCCTCCACATTCCCAACGCTTGATATAGTCAGTCCCTCAAATTTTAGCCACCATATAAAATACCATAGGTATGTCATAGTATCTCATTGTGAGACAGAGTGTCACTTTGTTGTCCCCTGGTAGAGTGTGGTGGCGTCATAACTCTCAGCAACCTCAGACACTTGGACTCAAGAGATTCTCTTGCCTCAGCTTCCCCAGTAGCTGGGACTGCAGGCGCCCGCCACAACACCCAGCTATTTTTAGAGACGGGGGGGTCTTGCTCTAGCTCAGCCTGGTCTCGAACCTGTTAGCTTAGCCAATCCGCCCACCTTGGCCTACAAGCGTGAGCCACTGCGCCTCATGCACCGGCCTCTCATTGTGATTTTAATGGGTTTGGATCATAATCCCTAAAGATATAATCCTGAATACTGTAATCCCTAATGTTGAAATCCTGAAAAGCAAAAAATCTCTAAAGTCTAACATGCCTAATGTCAACAGCCCTGAAAATCACAATCATGGGAATCCTAGAATTTCACAAAGAGCAGCGCCATGTAGAAGATGACTGTAAACGTATTCCCCAAGGAGAGCCAAGTCCTAAAAGAACAAAAGCAGCTATTCATCACAACGCCAGACTGCAGAATGCAGTTAATGATCATGAAGTTGCCAGCTCTTAGAAAGTCTCTCTGTGCAATCGCCCATAATCTATCCCTGGAACGTTCTTTCTCATGTGTTGAATTTTCTTTGTAGCTTTTTTCTTTCTTTCTTTTTTTTTTTTTACTATTTTAAATTGTCAGCATTCTTTTCTACAATTCTCTGTACTATGTATTTCATCTTCACATCATTTCCCATACTGGAGGTGTCGATGGTGCAGAGACTTTTAGAGAGTTCTAATTCATTCGATGCATTTCTTTTGCAAATTCGACCTCACAAAAGTGCATTATCACAACATTGATTTTGTGTGTAAGTGTTGTGTTATGTGTAAAAATGTTGAAACTTCCTCAGTAACTGAGCAGATGCCGTTTTTAATACATCTGCATTTGTGAAAGATAAAATTTCTGAAGATCTTGGCTCTTTGGGCAACCATATATGCAGTTTTTGATTAATTTTGATTAATGTTTGCTATATACTTGTTTTATGAGTCCTCTATCAGATAAATGCTTAGCAAACATTTTCTCCCAGTTCTGGCTTGTCTTTTAATTATCTTGAAAGTGTCTCTAGAACTTCATTTGGCAATTTTTTCTTTTATAGATTGTGTTTTTAGTGTTGCAACTAAGAAATCTTTGCCTAACACAAGGCCACAGAATTTTTTCTCCTATGTTATCCTCTGAAAGTTTTATAGTTTTTGGTTTTACATTTAGGTTTATGACACATTTTAAGTTAATTTTTGTATATGGTTATGAGGTATGGATAAAGGTACGTTTTATTTTGCATGTAGGTATCTAGTACCATTTGTTGAAATTGTAAGACCTAAATCGGGGTCCAGCTAGGATGGGCACCCCCAAGGAAACAGTCACCAACTCTCGAGTCCATGCAAAAGCAAGAGGTAGTTTATTTCTGATGCGTCAGGGTCCCTCAGCCGCTCGGGGGAAGGACCCCGTTTGGCTGTTACAGGCTGGTTTTTAAACTTTAAAACCACAAGAACAGGGGGTAGTAAAGGGTGATGGGGTTGTGGTGTGAGGGGTCGTGGG
>CAUYON010142793.1:0-12092 GCA_963573935.1 Arctocebus calabarensis | reverse complement strand
TGTTTCAAGGGTCAACTATATAAGTATATTGATAGTGCTTAACAACTGGGAAAGGGCTCGGCGCCTGTGGCTCAACGGGCTAAGGCACCAGCAACATACACCTGAGCTGGCGGGTTTGAATCCAGCCCGGGCCCGCCAAACCGATGGCTGCAACCAAAAAATAGCTGGGTATTGTGGCGGGGCACCTGTAGTCCCAGCTACTTGGGAGACAGAGGCAGAAGAATCACTTAAGCCCAGGAGTTGGAGGTTGCTTACCCAGGGCGACAGCTTGAGGCTCTGTCTCAAAAAAAAAAAAAAAAAAAAAAAGGACGCCAAAAGGGTGAAAACAAAAACGCCTAGGCCTAGAACTAGCAAAGCACAATTTCTCCCACATTCTACAGATGGTCAGATATTCTAGCCTCCTAGGAATTCTGCAGCACTACTTCATTTGTTGTGAGTTTTCCTTCACCATTCTCCTGTTTTCCCTGTATCCTAGACCTAGAACAATCACTGATGCATATCACGCCTATAATCCTGGCACTCTGGGAGGCCAAGGCAGGTGTATTACTCGAGCACAGGAGTTCAAGACCAGTCTGAGCAAAAGTGAAACCCTGTCTCTACTAAAAATAGAAAAAAACTGAGGCAAGATGATCACGTGAGCCCAAGAGTTGGAGGTTGCTGTGAGCTATGATGCCAAAGCACTCTACCCAAGGTGACAGCTTGAGACTTTGTCTCGAAAAAACAAGAAAACTGATGCACCGCAGTACTCAACAAATATTTATTCAATAAATGACCCCGAATAAATATTTATTCAATAACCCTTGAGCTAATGTTAACCTTCAGCAGCATATACACTAGTACTGGAATAATACCAGAAAAATGGCAGGCAAATTTGCAAGTTCTTTAAGTTTTTAATATTATCTCTATCTTGACCCTCCCCTTCCCTAATAACTAGTAACTCGGTAAAATTATCCAGTTTGTTCTTCAGTCTGGAACAAGACAGGGAAACGGTGACAAGGAGAACAATCTCAATGGAAACACTTGGGGTTAAAAATCTCAGGAGAATTCCTGAGACCTAAAACAATCTCCCCAAATAAGATCTCAGGTAGTTCAGGCAGCATCTTCCAAGACCATTAACATTTTCTGAAGTTACTATTGGGGTGCTCTCTGCTTCTCCACTTGGTGGCCTAAGTATAGTTGCTACCATCACCTATCCCCACTCTCGCAATGCTGACTAATGCTAGCCTTTGACCCCTACCTCTTATCCTAACCTATGTTAACTTATTGGTGACTTTTGCCAGTGCAGAACTGCCTATGAATTAAGTGGGATTTCTCTCTCTCACCACAAATAGCATATTACAGTTATTTATTTTACTCTCAAGAGGGTACAATGTCTTATAGCCCTTTCTCTTTCTTTTTTTATTTTTTTAGAGACAGAGTCTCACTTTGCCGTGGCATCACAGCTCACAGCAACCTCCAGCTCTTGGGCTTAGGCGATTCTCTTGCCTCAGCCTCCCATGTAGCTGGGACTACAGGTGCCCACCACAATGCCCGGCTATTTTTTGTTGCAGTTTGGCAGGGACTGGGTTTGAACCCTCCACCCTCGCTCGGTATATGGGGCTGGTGCCCTACTCACTGAGCCACAGGCGCCGCTCAGAGCCCTTTCTCTTCCAAGGAATATAATACTGTTTCCCCTGAGATTGTCTGATGCAAGGTCCAGAGAGCTACCTTCTGACACGCTGATTGTGTGTACATGTGTGCTTGTGCGTGGGAGAGATTAACATCAACTGTTCCTTTTCACACTACGTTAACAACAACAAAGAAAATATCAACTGACATTTAATAAGCATTCACTATGTGCTAGGTACTTTTCTAAGTGCTTTATATTTAGCCTACATAATTTGGAGCAGAGGAAAAGATTTTATGCAATTGAAGCATCATAGGTGAATGTGGGGACAAGATTTGAAGGAACCATTAGAGTTTTATTAGGAAGCTGAGTCAAGATATGAAAGGGGAAGATGAAAACATGGTTATGTCAACAAAATATGTGATGCATATGAGTGAGAAGATGATGGCAAAATAGATCAAAGGCAAGGAGAAGGATTAGCCTACAGAGATTCAAGGATGCTAAAATCAAAAGTGATCAGAAAAAACTGGTACTATCACCATTTGTGAATGTATTTCCTTCCAAGTCTCAGAAATAAAATTAATGTAATATAGTAAACAGACCAGTTCCAGGGGCCACATTGGCTAAAATAAAATACATCAGACTCTTTTAATGGTCTTAGTGATATCTCTGAAGGGTTACAGATTATCTGTTAAATATATGAACAGAGCATTGCTCTGGAATAGCCATAGCTCAGTCCTTTGCATGAAGTGGAGGAACCAGTCTGAAAGCTGTCTGCAGCACAAGCCACAGGGCAATGCTTCATCCCCAGAGGCAACAGTGTTGACAAGGTGGTCTGCATGCAGCCTGGCTGCAGAGAAGGATGGGCTCTTAGCCAAGCACAATAGGAGATTCCTGATGACCAGCCAGAGAGAGCCCAAGTGAGTGTATCATTAAGTCTGGCTTGGTTGGGGCGTGAGAGTCAGGCAAGGGAGGTATGCTAAACAAAGACCAGGCTCATTTGAAAACCTGAAACCTACACTGGGGGGAAATTTCCACCTTCTCAAAATCACTGAACTCCATCAATTATCCCGTTTTTGATCTCCATCTTCAGCCTTGGCTCAGTGAGTAGGGCACCTGCCCTATATACCGAGGGTGGTGGGTTCAAACCTGGCCCTGGCCAAACTGCAACAAAAAAATAACAGACGTTGTAGCAAGCGCCTGTAGTCCCAGCTACGCGGGAGGCTGAGGCAAGAGAATCGCCTGAGCCCAAGAGCTGGAAGTTGCTGTGAGCTATAATGCCACGGCACTCTACCCAGGGCGATAAAGTGAAACTCTGTCTCTAAAAAAAAAAACCACCAAAACAATCACAACAGAACTCTCCCTTTATACCTTCTTGCTACTCCTCTACTGCGAGGAATATGTTGTCTGCATTTCCTGACTCCACTTTTCACCTCTCAAGCTTCTGGTGTCTTCCCATTACTACTGAGTGAAACAGTTCCTAACAACATCACCAATGACTTTTCAATCACTAGATTCAAAGGATCCATCTCCTTCCGTAACTTACGTGGCCTTCCTGTGGCAGTTATCTGGGCATCTTTCTTCTGGAAATTCTTTGACTCCTTGACTCCTATGATCCTACATTATTTTTCAGGCTGACTCTTAGATGTTAGTATTACCTAACTCCAAAAGTAGGCCCTGCTTTTCTCATTTCTACAGTCTCCTGGGCATCCCAGGAGTGGTTTCAATGACCACTTGTGTACTGGCACCACTCAAATCTCTACATTATGTCTTGACTACCCAGTTGCCCACTAAACATTTCTCTGGATGCCCCATGGAAATCTCAATACCTCCCAAATTACTCATGACCTTATCTCAAAACCTGCTCATTCTTCATGGATTCCCTCACCTTGGTGAGTATCAAAACTAATCATTCTGTTGCTTAAGCCAGAAACCAGGGAATCATTTTTGACTCTTCCTTCTTTCTACCCACCTGCCATGCTATGAGTCCACAAGCTTCATCTCAAAATCCTTGTCTTCTCTCTGCTGGTGAGAGCCTCTCACCCTCAAATTTATCTCCTCATTGGTCAGCAGAGTAATCCATCTAAACCCAAACCATGATCACATCCCTCCCCTGCTTAATGTCCTCCCATGGTACCTTTCCAATTAACCACCTTTTCCCTGACATTTCTCTCCTCTCCCCTGCATCTAGCTGGTGCCCTCGGGAAGGTTGGACCACACAAATCTGCAGTGGGATCACAGGGATTGGGATTGACATTAGAGGACTCTTCTACAGGTCCATGAGCAGTGTGCGACATAAAGACATCCACCCACAGCAGATTCCAGAAGTGAGAGACATTGGCATATTATTACAACTAAGGCAAAAAACACCTAGATTAGTCTTCTATGGTGAGAAAAGATGGAAAAGTGAACCTGTAGGACAAATAAAGTGATGAGATGCAAGTAGTAAAGAAATACATTAGTAAGATAAAACCAAAGCACTATTAACAGAGTAAACAGTGCCCAGGAAGTCAAGAGGCTTTTAACTCCCATTTTTGGAAGCCCAGTACCAGGGAATAAGAGCAACAGTTAAAACAAATGCCCACCCATCTACAAAGTGAGCAAGGGACATGCTGGGGGAAACTGTAGCTTCCATGAAAGGAAGAGAGGGCAGGGAAGCCCAGAAGAGGGTCCAGACACGTGAGAACTGTCCTTGTGACAAGTGAAGGCCACAGAATTTCAGTAAGGGGTAGTGACTGCTGACCCCTGAAGGCAGGTGGGCTTCAGGATGATGAAAGCAGTGTTCATTCATTGGGCAGACCCAAAATGACTTCCTGAATTATTTTAATCTCCCAAAGGAGGGTGTTAGGAATATTCTCACCCCCAACATGTCTTTGAACGCAGCCAGTTAAGGAGTTCCAAGTAAAATAGTGGTAAGTGCACATCTTGTTCTAGACCTAATGAACTGTGTACGTACATAAATCACCAGAACCGATGCCAATTTCAAAAACGTCGTCCAGAAGGTTGCCAAGATTGGAAACAAGCGACCTGCTAGAGTAAATCCTTTCCACCAACACTACAGGCCCGTGAAACCCTCGCAGAGCGCAGCACGATGGCTTATGGACTGGTGCGGGTCCATACTCGAATCCCGACCGCGCCTGCCCTTCAGCACGTGAGGAAACCTCCCGCGACTCCGGTGAAACAGCTCGCCCTACGTGGGTCCTGGTTAAAGGACGGGAACCCAAAGCTCGCGGGCTCTCTCGGGCAGCGGGTCCCCTCGCGCAGCCGGCCCTCGGGCTTGCAGTGCCTTTGTCCCCCACTCACCAGAGAGCACCCGCGGCATGGTCGGCGGGGGGCGGCCGGGCGGGGATCCAGGCAGAGGGAGGTGGGCGTGGGCTGGGGGGCGCGAGCCGGAGCAGGGAAGGGGGCGGCCGGGTGGTGATTGGCTGGGCCGCGACAGGCGCTCCGGGCCAAGAACAAAAGAGAGCGGGCGGCGGGCGTCCTCGGAGTAGGCGCTCCCGCCCGGCCGGCGCGGGCTTCGGCGCTGGGGGAGGACGCACCCACCGCCCGCCCGCCCGCCCAGCAGCCGCGCTGGCGCGCTCGGTTTCTCCGCGAAAGCCGGCCGTGTACCTAGGAATTAACCGGCCGGCGCGGGAGGGGCGGGGAGCGGGGCGGGGGGATGCTGAGCGCGCGCGAGAACAATAATAAGATCGTGTTTGCGGTCGCTGCCCGAGGAGGAATTCCGAGCAGACGCGAGGCCCGGCGCTCGCGCCGCGCCCGGAGCCCGGGAGGGAGGCCGGCGGCGGCATGAGGCAGGCGACGCGGCGCCTGTGAGCAGCGCGCGGCCGGACGCGAGGGCGGCGAGCGGCCTGGGGCGCCCCTCCCCCGCTGCCGGGCCGTGATTTGCGGGCCCGCTGCGCCCCCCGCCCATCCCTCGCCTCAGCCGCAGCCTCGCCGCTTCCCCTCGTCGGAGCGGCCGCCAGTCCGCCCGGCTCGAGGCCCGCGGGGAGCGCGGCGCGGCCCGTCGGCCCGCAGGGGGGCGGCCTCCCGGCATCTTCGCGGCGACCGAGGAGGACCGGGAATCGGAGCGGCGGGGATGGCGCGTCCGCGGCCCCGCGAGTACAAAGCGGGCGACCTGGTCTTCGCCAAGATGAAGGGCTACCCGCACTGGCCCGCCCGGGTGAGTCCAGCGGCCGCGCGCGGGCCCGCCCGCCCACCATTTTCCCCTTCGTGATGGCGCGCCCGCCCCCTTCCCACCGCGCCGGGGCCCGAGCCCGCGGAGAGGCCGAGGGCGCGGAGGGCGCGGAGGGCCCGGGGCCGGGGACAGGGGGCCCGGCCGCGCCCGCAGCCCGCCGGCGGCCATCCTGCCGCCCACTTTCGAAGGCGGGCCCAGCCCCGCGGGCCTGCCGCTGCCTCCTCCGGGAGAGCCGGGGCTGGCCGGGCAGCCGCGGGCAGCGGGCCCGGGGCGGACACTCGGGGGCCGGCGAACGTCGGGGCAGGTCGGGGAGCGTGGCGCAAATGGCTGTCCGGGAGCCGTAGAGCGGCGGCGGCGGCGAACCCTGGACAGGGGCAGTGGTCACGCAGAGGCCAGCGGGAGCCGCTGGGCGGTCATTCATCCGCGTCCGCGCCTTGCAGACTTGTTGAGTTTTCCCTGCGCGCCGTTCCCGGTGCCCTGCCTGCCCTATCGCTGTCCCGGGGTGCGTGCCTCCGTGCTTCCCTCGCTCCTTTGAACCGACAGCCGCTGGCTGGCCGGTGGGTCCAGCCGGCCCCGGTGCCTTGCCACCTCCATGTTTGTTTTCGCTGGAAGCCCGAACCGTGTTCTCGGCCTCCCACCGCAGCCCACAATAGCTCTGGCTTCCCACACAGCGCCCTTGTCGCTGGGCCTTTCTCTGGAAAGCATCTGCTTGTAATACAGAGCACGAATGATTATTATTAGGCCTTTGAGTGAGGAAGGCACACTACCCTGCCGTATGTGCTTTTTTGCTTTAAAATAAATCCTTCCTTAGAACCTGTGCAATAGTCGACGATTGCTGGAAATAAATACAGTGAAAAGGAGGGCCAGGGCATGTTGGAGACTACATTGGTACCCTCAAGGAGCAGAAACAGGTATGGGGAAAATTGGCACACAGTGTGAGCTCTTGAGATGTGATTTAGTCAAGTGAAGATAGAAAGACGAAGGGAAAAAATTTACACCCGTTCACAGGGTGCCATTGTGGGTGGCCAGACTGAAATTTAGTGAAGTTGGGGTAATGATGGACGTAATCACTTATTTTGTGTTTGGTTAGGCATGATTGTAAAAAGGGAAGAACATCAGGCCAGGAATGGGGGGACAGGGTGTCTGGGTCAGGCTCTGTTACGGACTAATCTTTTCAACTGTATGCATATCCATTTCTGCAGCTATAAAATAATCATCTCTAGGATTCATCCCTTCCAACACTAACAACCTCAGGTATCAAAAGGAAAAAATAGTCTTACGTTCCATTAGGCTGTGAAAAGAACTTCACGTTGGAACTGTAGGTTGCCTTTAAGGAAGGCAAAGTTAAAGGCAAGGTAAAATAACTGGTTATTTTCTGTGCTGTGGTACAATATCGCCTAAAGGGGCAAGATAGGTGACTTTAAGGAATCCCTGAGTGTATTTGTCAAGTAAGAAATAAACAGCTTTAGGTAGAGTATTATGTATATACACAGTCAAAAGTGAATTAAAGGCCACCATCACCACTCTGTCATTTAACTTGTAACTTAATGTTTTTATAAAAAAACTCTTGAAAAATATCTTCTGAGAATCAAAATGAGTAAAATTTCATTAATTTCATTAACATGTTGCTTTCACAGGCTGGTCACCTGGAGTAATTTGTGAAACAGGAAAGTGCTACAGAGGTGGTCCTGGTTATATAGCTCTAATTGCATTATAAAATTCCTGGAAGTTATAATAACAAAACAAGGCAAAATGGAAAGTAAAATGAGGAAACAAAAATCAGACTTGTAGATTTTAAAAATAGATAAAAGGAGAAAAATCATGTTTATTCACTTTTTTTAATGTATTATTTTACTGTGAATGACATGCTGCAATTTCCAAAGAAAGGTAAATGTAAGAAAAGTATCTTTTGAATCCCTACTCTTGGTTACTGTATGCTATATGCTTCACAAATGTTATCATCTTATTTTCCATCCAATTCTGTGAGGCATTTCCCCCCGTTTTATACCTAGTTACAGCTTTGTAGATGATAATGTTATAAAATACTAACTGGAAAAAAAAAGTCCTTCTTATTCCCGTTTCAAACCCTGTCACTTGATATGAAGGGTAGTCATGTGGAAATTAGATTCTTTTTTGGCCCTAAGGGATAAAACCTAAGGAACACCCAGGGAGGACAAGCTCTCTAACAGTCAGAGCTGGTCCATGTAGACATGGAAAGGCAACTTCTCTGCTGCAAGGAAGATGTTTGGTCCTAGGCAACCTCTTGTCAGAAATATGGGTCAAGGGGGTTCAGAATTTAGACAACTTGGATTCTGCTCTTGGCTGGCCTTCACACTCTCACCTTGTGTGTGTTCTATAATCTTTCTAAGTTGAGTTTATGTCTGTAAAATAGGTATAATTCTTACCTCGGAGTACAGAGTGTCTAAAAGCACCAAGTGACGGTGCTTGAATCTTCTCTTTTCCTTTTTTAATTTCTAACTTTCCCTTGTATCACACTTTTTAAAATTGTCAACTTTCAATTGCTTCCAACATTTTTTCATGAAAAATGTCAAATATATAGAAAAGCTGAAAGAATTTGTGCGGTGAATACCCATGCATCTGCTATCTAGATTCTACAGTTAAATTGGACCTTACTCGCTCTGTCACGTATCTGTTCCTGCATCCATATCTCTCTCCATACACAAGTCCATCTTACTTTAATGCGTTTTAAATTAAGTTGCAGATATCACTTAATTTGCTTCTAGACACTCCTACATGCATACCATTAACTAGAGGTTAATATTTTTTATGGATTCTGTTTTTTTCCTTGAAGGTAAAATTTACGTAGAGTGAAACACATTTACCTTGACTGTATCATTCAGAAAGTTTGACAAACGTACAACTATAATGCAAGTATCTACCAAGGCACAGAACAGTACCAATACCCAGCAAAGTTTTGGTAGTACATACCTATCTTCCTTACTTCACCCCCCAGTATCCAGATGTGTTATTTAACATGAAATAGCAAATAGCTATTTCTAATGGAGTATACCTAATCAAGGATATCTTTAAAAATGAGAAGTTTGTCTATGGCTATAGATCAGCTAAATTAATACTAAAATATGCAAAAAAAGTGTGAATCCTTTTGATTGTGTACCCTTTTGGTAAAAACAATTGAGCGTGTATTTCTAATATATGTAAATTTACTTTTTAAAAATTACATATTCATGTACTGCTCTATACATTATAAAATAAACATAACAAAGAAGCTAACAGGAATGACAGATGATATCTATTTTAAAATTTTTGTTGGAAACATATTACCAGTCATAGAGTAGGACCATATTTTTTAAAAGTCTTAAAATTTTGGAATCTTTTTCATTTGCTTCTTATGAGATCTGACTAGATGGCCATAGTTTTTATCTTCTAAGAAGATATTCTGGAATAGAAATGTCAGCTCAGTCGTTTTCTTGTTATTTGCTTGCTCTTATATTATTAGTAATTATCTTTGTGTGCAACTCTTTTTTTGTTTTGTTTTGTTTTTGTTGCAAAGGTCTCAGGCTGTTGCCCTGGGTAGAGTGCCCTGGAGTCATATCTCACAGAAACCTCCAGGTCTTGGGCTCAAGCAATCCTTTTGCCTCAGTTTTTCTATTTTTAGTAGGGATGGGGTCTCGCTTTCACTCAGGCTGGTCTCAAACTCTTGAGGACTCTTTTTTTTTTTTTTTAATCTACATTTCTACATGTTCATTTGGTTGAGAGCTAGTTTGGTTAGAAACAGATTTTCCATGATTCTGCTCAACCAGGCACTTGGAAATGGTAGTAAATCACAGTATTTCAAAATGATTAAGCCTAACCATCTGCGTAAGGGTACTTATGTCAATTTATACCATAATATTATTAAAATTTACTTTTTAGCTAAAAGAATAAGAAACTAAAATAGAAACTCTACTATTTCTTCCTGTACCTTGTGTATCCCCTGAAACATGAGCACTTTGCTTATCTTACCCCTGCTCTAAAAGATGAAAAACCAATACAAACAAAAAGTCTCAAAACTCTTATGATTAAAGGACTTTTTTAAATTTAAAAACTTTAAATGAGAATTCTCAAATATTGCTAGAAGAGTAAATTGATACAATCACTTTAGAAAACTGGCCTGATCTATTAAAATTAAATAGATGTCTAGCTTGTGACCTGACAGTCTGTTCTAGGCTGTACCCATGAAAATGAGTATTTATGTTCACCAAAAGACTTGTGTAACTGTGCTCATACATAGCAACTTTATTCATAATACTAACAGAAGACTGGAAACAACCCCCAACACAGGAGAATGAACAAATAAATTTGTAGTATATTTGTAGAAACTTGTCAGGTAAACAAATAAGACAGGCAGGTGAACTGTCAGATCTATGTCAGATATCATAAGAAGATGAAAAACAAAGTTCATTTTTTTTACCAACATATTAAATTTGCACCAATTTTAAAACACAATTATAAATTGTTTCCATACCCTTTGTTAATATAAATATTTGTTGGGAATCCTCAGTTTTTGATTCATAGCACTTTCTGGTTTTTTACATCTGACAATAAGCTACTAGACTATGAGACTTTATTCCTGGAGACCAGTCCACATGTTTTCAGGGAATCACTTTGGGACTTAAATTCTTTTAAATTCTCTTTTAATTCTTTTAAAGTGAGATGTTTATAATCTTCATTACTTTGGCCTTAGTCCAAAGAAATACATCAGTGGTTCAGTCCTCAGGTAGAATAACACAGACTCATTCTTTTCCCTAGGGACTGTACTCACTTTGTGAAGGAATTGGCGAATTATCTCATTTTCTAATGCTTTATCTGGAAGCAGATGAGCAACTTAAATTCTTACTACCAATGTGTACATTTTCCAGTGCTCCCATTTCAACCAGATAAAATCTGTATTCCTGGCACGTTCCCTCTGGAATATTCTAATGGCTATTGTTCCCCCATGATTTGAAAAATATTATTAATTCTTTGAAGTTGAGTTTCTACTGTAAAAGATATTGTTTCATTCTTTTAGGAAATGACTGATGGTTTAAAATTACTTATGACTTTTTTGAAAATGCCTGTTAGCATTAGAAAAGCATCATAGGCTAGTAAGTATTATAAACATAATAGGTAAAGAGCCCAAATATTTTTACTTATTGAGAAAGTTTTCTATTGTGAAAGCATCTTCAGATGGTAAGTCTGAGTCCAATCCATTTGGTGGAATTATTATTAGCGCATGACAGAAAGGTGTCTGAATCACTTCAAGCAATGCTACTGGAAGGCCTGTTACCTGTTTGTGGCAAAGTAAGTTCAGAAATTGCAAGTAAGAATTTAGAAACTTTAAAGCAATTTGGTAGGATACCTTTGTGTTTTTTAATCAAATGTGAAAAATAAGCCTTCATTTTGTATACCTTTTTATTTTTCTAATAGTTCCTTTTTATTATATTTTATAAAAATGTCAGTCTGCAACAAAGGAGAAATTTAGAAAAACAAAACTGGTTCTTCACTACAGGCAGAGTAGAAATGTCCACGGTAAAGAATTTTGGAAAAAAAAAAAAAAAAAAGAATTTTGAAAGGTCACTAGTGGTTCTCACACCTAAAACAGCTTGCTCTTACTATAAACTTTTAAACTGTTGTCAACTGTATGAAAGATGGAATGGTTGAAACATCATGTTATAAACAAAAATGTTTATCACACAAGTAATAATGTTCATTGTACATGTAGAAAGATTAATATCTGTATACCTACTTGTGAACACCATGAATATGCACTTATCTGTGTAGGTACATGATTTTTGTAATATATGTAGTTTTGCAATCTTTTCTCTCACACTGTATCTTAAATGACTTTCAATGGCAATGAATAGGTTTCTATAACATCATTTGTAATAACTATCTGGTAATTTATAATGTGGACCTATTTATTATATATTATAACCACTTTCTATCATAAAACATTTAGGGTTTATTAAGTTTTTAACTATAAAGCAAGACTCAGGCACAATAATTTAGATAAATCGTTTCCTAAGTTATTTCCATAGAACAAGTTTCTAGAAACTACATATATCAAATCATATGTAATTATCTTTCAGAAAAGTTTTTACTATCTTAACACACCCACTAGCAAAATAAAAGAATACCTGTTTTCTCACATATTCATTAAAAGTTACTGATTCAGGGCGGCTCCTGTGGCTCAGTGAGTAGGGTGCCGGCCCCATATACAGAAGGTGGCAGGTTCAAGCCCGGCCTCGGCCGAACTGCAAAAACAAAAAAAATAGCCGGGCGCTGTGGCGGGCGTCTGTAGTCCCAGCTACT
>CAUYON010142790.1:0-18003 GCA_963573935.1 Arctocebus calabarensis | reverse complement strand
TGTTCTGTCCTGGTGGTTGAGACGGGGTCTTTTCTCTGGCTCAGTCATTATGCTGGTCTCGAACTGTGAGCACTGGAAATCCACCCGCCTCGGCCTCCCACAGCGCTGGGATTACAGACGTGAGCCACCACGCCCGGCCTGCTGTTTTTTTTTTTATAATGGATATTTAATTTAACTGCATTTTTAATTTATTGGGATGATCCACTATTTATATGGTTAATTACATTCTTTTATTTTTTGAATGTTAAAGATCCTACCTGATCATGATGTATTATCTTTTTCTTTTTTTTTTTTTGAGATAGTTTCAATATGTCACCCTCAGTAGAGTACTGTGGTGTCACAGCTCACAGCAACCTCAAACCCTTGGGCTTAAGCTATTCTCTTGCCTCAGCCTCCCAAGTCCAAGTAGCTGGGACTACAGGCACCAGCCACAACACCTGGCTATTTTTTTTTTTTTTTGTAGTTGTCATTGTTGTTTGGCAGGCTTGGGGCAGATTTGAACCCACAAGCCCCAGTGTATGTGGCCAGTGCCTGAACCGCTGACCTATGGGTGCTGAGCCATATTACTATTTTTTTACAGTTGGATTTGACCTCTTGCTTATATTCTGTTTAGGACTTCTGCACGTATGTTTATGAAGGATATTAGTGTACAAGGTTTTCTTCTTTTTCTTCAGAGACAGGGATTCACCTTGTCACTCAGGCTGGAATACAGTGGCTCCATCATAGCTCAAACTCCTGGGGTCAAGCAATCCTCCCACTTTAGCCTCCCAAGTAGCTGGAACTACAGGCATGTGCCACCACATCTAGCTATTTTCTTCTTCTTTTTTGTACCATACATGGTTGTTTTCTCTGTCTTTTTGAAGAGGTGAGGGTTCACTATCTTGCCCAGGCTATTCTTAAGTGATCTTCCTGCTGCAGCCTCCCAAAGTGCTGTCCTGGGATGAAAGGTACAGCCACCACTTCTGGTTCGTTTTTTTTTTTCTTTCTTTTTAAAATGTCTTTGGTTTTAGTATTTGGGATATACCTGTTTCATAAAATGAGTTGAGAACCGTCAACCGTCCCTTTCTCTACCATCTTCTGAGTTTTTGTGGCTATTATTTATTCTGTGGCAATCAGTAGTAGCCCCCAGGCGCTCTCCCTCTAAGAGCCTGTAAATTTCTTTGTGTGAGGGTTTCATTCAGGCTCACCGAGCACTCTCCTCCACGGTCTCTTTAACACCATGCTTCCTCTTCCTCTTCAGCTGCTCCTCTATTCTGGATCTGGGAATCATACTAGAATCCTCTTTACTCTCCAAATCCAACTGTTCACAAAGACCAGGTGATTCCACCTGTCTAGTATCACTCAACTTCCCCCTTAGCCCTTATCTTGGTTAAAATGCGTATAACCCAGTAGCTGGTGGGTTAAACAAAGACTTATCACTAGGCAGCTTTGCCAACTGGCTTTGAACCAAACCCCAAGCTATTGCGTCCCACCCTAATCCAGACACGTTAGGGCCACACTGTGCCTATAGCCTCATTACTTCTTGCAATACCCGGCAAAGTACAAGAAGTTTCATGCCTCAGTGTATTTGCACTGCAGGATGTCCCTCCCTGCCACCAGCGCTGACCCAGCGCATCTCCTGCGCACTCGCGGAGCACACCGTGCTGCGCAAGGTCCATCCTTTTCCGTCCTCTTGGCCACACACCTTGTTCTTCCGCACCCGCACCTCTGGAATCACCGCTGCAGGTCCTGGGCATGAGGCCTCTGTGAGCGTGAACTCGAACCTCTAACAGGCACACAGTCCTCGGACCCCAATTCCGTTCTCCCTCTAGAACACCTCTCATTCAAGCAGCAGCCAGACTCACTTTCCACCACACCAAAGCCGTCCGGCCGGTGTGGGACCGGATCCTAACTGCGCCTGCGCAGGGGGAGGTGGAGTGGCGGAGGGCGAGCCGCTGTGCGCAGATGTGACGGACTGCGGCACCTCCTTCCGACGGAAGGAACGTCCGGAATCACTTCCGGGGCCGCGTGGTCGGCCTGGGAAGTCAGGGTTGGTCTGGGGCGCCCAGTTTCCCTCATTCCCTCGCTTGGCTCAGGTGGGCAGATGTCAGCGGCTTCTGCTCTTCGTTTGCGTAGCGGCCTGTGATAGCAACGTGAGTCTAACCTGCCCAAAGCAGGTAGCCTCTCATTGCAAAGGCTTCACCTAATTAATTCCAGATACTCTCTCCACGCCCGAGAAACCACACTTCCTTTCTTGTAAGGAGCACATTTTAAAGCTGGGACAGGTGGTTTGGTTAGCAACACCCAGAGAAACGAGTACGTGGGTCCTAAGGCTCTTAGGCATGGGTGCGGTACAAAGTGACTTAAAAGAAGGACTGAGCCTGATTTAGGATCTTGAAAAGGGCAAGTCTGAATTTAGACAGGGGGGGGAAGAGTTCCGCAGACTGAGAAAAGGCAGACGGCAGTTGCATGCCTAGTTGGATGGAAGAGTTCTGCTGCAGTGTTCGTAGCTTTGGTTTATAAAGCTTTTAACTTGGTCTGCTTTGTGATACATGCCCCAGACCGAAAGGTGGTAAAGTGACTCGTTTTCTGATACAACGGCCTGCTATACTCAGTTGGCATTCCACTATCTCAGTTGGCATTCCAACCATTTTCCAGATGAATTTATTTGGCCGTGAAAGGCTGCTTTACCCTCCTTAGTGTAATATCTTTGGAGCTAAGGAGAGAAAGCTTGGATGTCATCTGGAGACTGCTGCTCTTACGTTCTCCCACCTTTTCACCATCTGCGATTACCTGTCAAAACTATGTATATTGGCCCCTCTGAACTTAAGAACATATCCACTATTTAGTTTCTATTCTGAGTTTGTCCTTCAGACCATGAATGCTGATGCCCTAACTTGCTTAATCTGACTGAATAGCAAGGGTTAGAACCTGCAGTTCTTCATTCCTTTGCAACCTAAGAATGGGATGGTTTGGGTCACATAGGTGCTGCAGTATGCTTAAGTGCATGATGACTTGTCTTCATGGCTACTGCACACAACTAAAAATAGAATTGTTGGGTATTGTGTTTTTATAATTACTGTTTCATATGTTTTGGAGTCAGTTTCAATTATTGAGGAGGTTACACAGAAGAGTAGAAATGAATTTGCCTTGCTGGTTACTTTTTCTGATTTTCTTTTGAGCTTCTTTTTCTGTTGCTGACCATCAAAAAAATATTTGGGGGCATGTGTGGTGGCCCATGCCTGTAATCATAGCACTCTGGGAAGCGAAGGCAGGAGGCCTGCTTGAGTTCAGGAGTTTAAGACCAGCTTGAGCAAGAGCAAGACCCTAATTAGGAAAATTAGCTGGTTTGGTGGCATGTGCCTTTAGTCCCTGCTAAATTTGGGAGGTTGAGGCAAGAGGATTGCTTGAGCCCAGGAGTTTGAAGTTGCAGTGAACTATAGTACACTACTGCACTCTACCCAGGGCAACAGGATAAGACTCTGTCTCCCCCCCAAAATTTGGGGGATGGGTGCAGGGGCTCACAGCTTCCCAGAACTTTGAGAAGTGGGGCCAGGAGGATGGTTTCAGACCAGGAGTTCAAAAGCAGTGTCAGCAACATAATGAGACCCTGTGTCTAAAAAACCAAAACTAAAAACCAAGTGTTGTGGTATGGAGTTTGTGCTACTCAAAAGACTGAGCCCCGGAATTTGAGGCTGCAGCAAGCTGTGACTACAGCACTGCATTTCATGGTACGTAACAGAGTGAGACCTTGTCTATTAAAAAAAAAAAAAAAAAAAAATGGACACGCTGTTTGGCCCATGAATGAATCGACAGCAAAGAGTAGAGTTAGGCTGTCCTTAGAACCATAAAGCTTTTCTGAGGAAGAGGAATGATTTTCTAAACTTCATTGCTTCACCTTGATGGTTTCATGTCCCCATTGTGTCAGGTGATTCCCTTAGTTGACCCACTATATCCAAAACCCATCAGAATGACTGGTGAGTGAAGTTAGGGTATCTAAAGGCAAATGTAATGGATCCTGAAGACAAGCTACAGAGGCAAGAATCCTTAGACATTATCTAGTATCTAATTAATTGATGTTTAATTATGGCTGGTGAATAAATATCCTTTCAAACATATTTTAAAAATGTTTTAAAGAATCAAGACTTTTAAATAGTTATAATCTTTCCTCTTTTGGCTGGCTTTTGACATTTGGTAGTGTTACATCTCAACTTAGGTTTGTAGATCTACCCAAAAGTCTTAGGTGAGGACAGGGTGGGCGGGTGGCAAATATGAAATAGGGAGGTGTTTTGGCTTTCTAGATTTAATTCGTGTTACCCCAAGCCCATGGAGATTTTCTACTTTTTTTTCCTTTTTATTCCACTTTTCCTGACTTGAAAACAGACCGCAGGTATTTTGGAAAGTGGTCTGTTTCTGCAGTTAGTTGAAATTTCACAGGGTACTAAAACATTTTTCCATTTGTGGGGGAAAAAAGTCCTTAATAAAAACTGTTTCAGAAAATGAAAAACTTATTTTTTAGTAGGTTGTTACTTGTCTGTGGAAAGTCATTATTTCTTAAAATTAAAAACTTAAAATCACAACTCTAAGCCAATCCCTTCTTCCTTTGTTTGACTTACAGTTAGCAGGAATAGATTACCCTTCTTTGGGCTAAGGCAAGAAAACAAGGAGGGAGAACATAAGAGCAGCAGTCTCCATATGACATCCAAGCTTTCTTTTCTTAGCTCCAAAGAGACATTACACTGTTTAAGGAGGGTAAAGCAGCCTTTCATGGCCAAATTAATTCATCTGGAATTAATTTCACACACATAAAAACATACACACACACACACACACGTGGAATAATTTAATAATCTGTAGTAAAGAATTTAGACATTTTCTCAGTGTGTAGTATTTTGTTTGTATCAGAAAACAGTGTCTAATGACACTTATTTTGATGAACATAGTGGCTAGAAAGAGCCTAGAAACTCCTAAATAAACTCATTAAAACTTCCATATTATTTCTAGGGGAACTGAAGTTTAAAGATAACTGGCTTTCACATTTACTAGGTTGAATCACATGAGATTGGTAACTGACCATTTCTGACCAAAAAGATAAGAGGGCTACCTTTTGGGGCACCCCCATTTTAATCAGTTAAGGAGGGAATAGCTTCATTGATTACAGCTAGACAGGGCTGTGCAAGGTTTTAACCATGGCACCTTGTCCTGATTGGACCGCACATAGGGCTGCATTGAGGAGACCTCCATGTTTGGTGAGTTCTTGCCTCTAAATTTGTTTTTGTAGAAGGGAGAGGTCTGTGGTTTTGCTGATCATTCAGCTCCTCAAGATAGTTGGGGAACTGAGGCGCTCTCTTCAAGTATCTATGAGAAAGCTATTTTTTGTCTCATTTATTACAGAATTAGAGCATGTGCCATGACTGTTTTACACATCCATGAAACTCAACAATTTCACATTTCTATTAGGCTTTCAGATGGAACTTGGATAAGATGAATCAATTCCATTTGCCTTCTAACCATTAGAATACAATTTCAATCTTGGAAGTAAGCTCTGACTGAGGTTTCTACCAGTTCTCAGAGGGCTGAAACAGCAGACAGAGGTAGCAGTAAAATCTAAGGCAGGTAAGAGCGACCGTCTGGAGCCTGGGAATTATGTGATGTGAATCTGCAGTAAGGCACACATACCTAGCTGTATCTTAATGCTTTTCCACGTTCCTGGCAATGAGGTTCCCTCATACTTAGGGACTATGTAGTAAAGGGGTTAGACGTAATCCTTGTTAACTAGCATTCTTCATTATACAAATCTGGCCAATGAGGTCTACACTGTATTCTAGGGTATAACATTTGCTATTGAGCTTGTCAGGGTCTGATGAATGAAGCCCAACCTAGAGAAGGAATGATGTCAGAACATTATGGGCTTTAATTACTACTTGTGGGCTGGTAGTGGAAGCTAGTAAAGAGGTAGAGTGGCTTAACTTTCATAGGTGTGGACAACATGTACTTTATATATCTCAACTCCACCAATCAGAAATTGAGTCAGACTTAATCCAATGAGAAACAATTTTATCAGGTTGAGGGGCCCCTATCATCTACTGGCTTTTAAGAGTACATATTTTATATAGCTTCATGTGTTTAGAGAGACATGTCCCTGGACACACACTAGACTTGATTGCTGAAACCAGGTCAGTAGAAACCATTGAAGTTTATTGGCGGTCACAATGCTTACACTGTATGCAGCAAACACCCTTACAAGTCTATCCGCAACCTGATCACGCAAGAAAGGATTCACCACACAGTCGCCAGAGGAGAAGGAAAAAAAAATAATAGACTTGTTTCTAGGGGTAGAGGAGAGAAATAAAAATAAAACCTAATTGATGAGTGTTGTCCCATGGGCAAGAGCTGAACTAGAGATGTGTACAACTAGCAGCAACAATTGTGGGAAAGGTACAAGGCAAATAGCTTTCTCCATTAATTTTCCTCTGTAGGTTAATTTTTCAATATTCAAAACATTTATTATGGTTTTCATTTTATAAAAATGTATATTTTTAAAGGGGTGGGAGAATGTTAAATACTTCATGCTAGGTAGACCTTGTTATTAAGAACCCCTCCACTGTAGTAACTTCCTCCAGTTCATACATTCATTGAGTGCAGGGCACATATATAAATATCCACATGCACGCATCCACACACACTGCCTCGAGGGCTGGGGAAGACTAAAATATTGGCCACACGCAGCTGGGCCTCTGGTGGACTCATCCAAATTGCGCAACAGGAGAGCAACTGGCTCAATTCCTCTCTCTAGTCTCTATAGAGACCAAGAACCCTACATCACATAGTTAAATCCAACTTTTAAAAAAGCAAGAGGCATCTGTCTGAGGATGAGGATAAGCAAAGTGGGAAAAAGGATGGAGATAAGAACACCAAACACTTTTAGCTGGAGTTACTTGTTACTGTAAGAGGCCAGGGACCTACGCCAGCGTCTATGGTTATGGGGGCGAGGGGTGGTGCTCTGGCATGGCTTAGAGTTCCTAATAACAAGGGTTAATACAGTAACAGGAAGTGATCGTTTTGGGGTGAGGAAAGGGCAATAAGAAAAAATATACATTTGGGATTTTTACTTTTTTTTGCCTCTACACTGTGTCACTAAATATATCTCTGCACTCTCACACGTCCTTGTCCAGTAAAGCTTCAGGCCACAGAATACACATTTTCCTCACTCGCATACACAACCCCTCACATCAGCATTGGTGCACTAGACTCTGTAAAAATTTTTCAATCACACTTTTTGTTTTTAAACTTGAGTCAATATAAACCTTGTTCAAAATGTTATGAAAAAATGTACATGTTTATACAAGGCAGGTTGTGGCAGGACACTGGGGGTTCTTCCCCCTTGGGTGGCCCCAAGAAGAGGGGGCTGGAGTCTCAGACCTTTGTGTCTCTATCCCCCACCACCCTTCCCACCCAGTCCCCCAGGAACCAGCAGCGCCCTGCCCTCTAGTGAGTGCACTCACACCCCTATTCCCTGGGGAAGTAGCTAGTTGACCTTTGCCATTTTCCCCACATCCTGGAGGAAGGAACCAGGATCAGCCAGGCCCTCCCTCCCCCTTGTAATTGTTCACCCCTCTGGGCCAAACCAAAGGGACGCTGCTCTGTACAGGTAGAGTCCAAGGAGGTGTCAGCTCATCATGTCATTGCTATTCACGCCATAAGAGGAATTCTTCATCGAGTCGTTGACTTCTCGACGGAATGCTGACAGGTTCTGGGTGAACCTGCAGAGAGGATGCATGTGGGTTGGGGGAGGAGGGTGGAAAGGAAAGGTGTTTGCCTAAAAGGTTTTTCTTTAGCAGTGAAGTAGCTACTGGGAACCAGAACATATGAATTTCTGTTTGGAAGGCCAGTTCATCTCAGTTAAGACTCTAAGGCAGGCGTCCTCAAACTTTTTAAACGGGGCCAAATCACTGTCCCTCAGACCATTGGAAGGCCAGACTATAGTTAAAAAAAAAACAAAAAACTATGAACAAATTCCTACGCACACTGCACATTATCTTATTTTGAAGTAAAAAACAAAATGGGAACAAATACAATTCACACCAACTCATGTGGCCCGTGGGCCGTAGTTTGAGGACCCCTGCTCTAAGGGAAACTTGGCTTAGTTCTGCTCCTCTTTTCTTACTGGCAACTTCATAGCAGACATAGCGATCTGGTCAAATCTAGGGCCTTGAAGTCTGTGTCAGGGTCATGGCAGCACAAAAGATCTCACTGCCTGTAGTGGGATGTAACCCTCACAAAGTGAGGGGAAGAAGAGAATGAAGCTGTTACATTTCTCAACTAAGAGACCAGAAGCATAGGGCTGTGCTGTCCAATATGGCAGCTGCCAATCAGAGATGGCCACTGAGCACTGAACTGTGGTCAGTGTTACTGAGGATCTGAATGGAATAAAACTTAAAATTCAGTTCCCCGATTGTACCTTGATCAATTTTAAATTGAAATGCCTTATTTTAAATTAGGTAATTTTAAAATCCAGATATTCATTTCAGTTTTTAGAAAACTTATGAGCATGTTTGGAACAACCTGGGTATGGGAATCTACTTTGTCAATTGTAAATTTATGGAATCTAAATACAGATCAAGTATTTTTTTTTTTGAGACAGAGCCTCAAGTTGTCACCCTGGATAGAGAGCCGCTGTGTCATCACAGCTCACAGCAACCTCCAATTCCTGGGCTTAAGTGAGTCTCTTGCTTCCGCCTCCCAAGTAGCTGGGACTATAGGCACCTGCCACAATGCCTGGCCATTTTTTGGTTGCAGCCATCGTTGTTTGGCGGGCCCGGGCTGTATTCGAACCCGCCAGCTCAGGCGTACGTGGCTGGCACCTTAGCCTGTTGAGCCACATCAAGTTTTTTTTTTTTTTGTTTAGCAGTCCTGGGCTGGGTTTGAACCCACCACCCCTGGTGCATGGGGCCAGCACTCTAACCACTGAGCAATAGCTGCCCCAGATCAAGTATTTTTGATGAAAAGTTTAACATATGAATTGAGATTTACTTGTTAAATGTAAAATATACAGAATTTTAAAGACATAGTATAATAAAAAGAATATTAGAATTCTCAATTTTTAAATATTAATTTTACATTCAGATTATTTTAGATACATTGGGTTAGAAAAAATATACTGATAACATGAATTTGGCCTTTTTTTTTTTTTTTTAAATGTGGTTTGCTTTTCTATCAGACAGTGCTGCTCTACATGGCCTCTAAACATGGGTACACAAAGACTTTTAAGGAATCATTCTTTTCAGTGATTTGCAGAATAACAATCACCAATGGTTTCTCAGCAAGACCCTCTAGACTCACCTGTCTCTGTTTTTTGTAAGAAGATTTCGCTCGATACCTTCCATTAGGTTTTCAAAACACAGATGCATAGCCTGCTGCTTCTCTGGTGGTTGGCTATTCACGATACTGTTCCTTAGGTCAGAAAAATACTGTGGGGCAAGGAGTGAAATAGAAGGTAAGAGGAATGGGGAAAGGTAGATTAGCCCTCTATTACTGCAAGATGAACAATACTGTCCTCCAAGAAGGAATGGAGTGTCTACCAAAATTGCATACTTAAAAAAAAAAAAAATCAGGTCTTATAAGACCAAGAATTTTTAACTTTTAAAGCACTTTACTGGACAATTCTTTCATAGGAATTTCAAGACTTGTTTTATGGCAGAGCTGGTATATTCTTTTCCTTTTTTTTTTTTTATTTATTTATTTATTTATATTTATTTTTTTGGAGACAGAGCCTCAAGCTGTCACCCTGGATAGAGTGCTGTGGCATCACAGCTCACAGCAAACTCCAATTCCCGGGCTCAAGCGACTCTCCTGCCTCCACCTCCCAAGTAGCCCGTCACAATGCCCAGCCATTTTTTGGTTGCAGCCATCAATGTTGTTTGGCGGGCCCAGGCTGGATTTGAACCCGCCAGCTCAGGTGTACGTGGCTGGCGCCTTAGCCTGTTGAGCCCCAGGCGCAGAGCCTCGTTTCCTTTTAAATGATTTCTCTTACTACCTAGAGCAGTATTTAACCTTTTTAATCACTGCATGCTTGAACCCACAGTTAAAACTTCTGTAGCACACTTTAAACTTTTCAAAAATAATTAATGACCTTTAAAAAAAATAATAAAACTTCTTTCAAAAATAATTAATGACCTTTAAAAGAAATCCATGGCATACCTAAGATCCTCCCATGGGACACCAGTGTGCTGTAGCATGTGGGTTGAAAAATCACTGACCTACAGTAAAAGACTCCCTCAACCTTTATCCTTGTCTCTCTGAAGTGCCACATGTGCTGATATCCAACAGTCAAGTGATGTTCAAAGCATGTGTGGAACATGTTCAGTAAATGGTCCATTTTCCTTGTTTTGCCATCCTGAAGTTTTTTTTTTTTTTTTTTTGAGATAGAGCCTCAAGCTGTCACCCTAGATAGAGTGCTGTGGCATCACAGCTCACAGCAACCTCCAATTCCTGGGCTCAAGCGAGTCTCCTGCCTCTGCCTCCCAAGTAGCTGGGACCACAGGCGCCCGGCCATTTTTTGGTTGCAGCCATCATTGTTATTTGGCAGGCCCGGGCCCGGGTTGGATTTGAACCCGCCAGCTCAGGTGTACGTGGCTGGAGCCTTAGCCCGCTGAGGCACAGGCGCCGAGCCCATCCTGAAGTATTTCTGTATGTACTTTTCACTGGCTGGTACGTGGCAGCCAAATGCCTATCACTTCTTCTGGCTTGGCCAGGGAGCTGGCTTTCCTACCTTTTCATTAAGTAGTATCAAGCCAAGTAGGGGTCGGGACATAGACCACTGGTTCCTACAGTCTTCAAAGATGATTATGTTCAGCACCGTGGACAGCATCTGAAAATGGAGAATCTGAGGCAGTGACCTAGTATATGGCTACCCAAGACAAAAAGACAGACTCCAAAGAGGAGTATATATTACTTTGATGGCCTCTTTTGTGTAGAGTAAATCAAACAAATATTTTGTGAAGCTTCATTTTAGCCTTCTATTTCAGGGTAATCTTTTCTTCTAAGGTATTTCATTCCTGTTCTTGAAATTGGCTTGATAATTTCATTTATAAATGGACCTACCTAATTCACCTTGACTTATGGACAATGGGATAGGGTCAGGCAAACAAAATTACAATAGTAAAACACTTTGCACTATCACTTCTAGATACTGGTCCCAAAGAAGACAGCTTTAAACATAGGGTTGTGAATTATTTCACTACTTTTTCTAAAGAACAATTAGAATTTCACCTTTTTCTAAAGGTGAGATTGGCTAAAATCTCAATAATTCTGTTGATCCTGCTTCCTTATTAATTTTTTTGAGACAGAATCTCACTTTGTTGCCCTCAGTTCCATGGTGTCATAGTTCAACCTCAAACTCATGGGCTCAAGCGATTCTCTTGCCTTAGCCTCCCAAGTAGCTGGGACTATAGGCACCCATCACAACTCCAGGCTATTTTTTGTTGTTTTTTTAGCAGGCCCAGGCCGCGTTTGAACCCACCAGCCCTAGTGTACATGGCCAGCGCCCTAACCAGTAAGTTATGCTCACTGAGCCTTCCTTATCTATTTTTATCTAGTATCTCCGCTTGAATTTTTGCAAATTGCTTCAAGTCTTATTATTGATGCATACAAATAAAGGCAAGCATATGGTTTAATATATCTATGGTCAGTTATTTTCTCCTGTCCTTCATTCTTGTTCCCATTTTGCAAAAGAGAGAATGAGCCATAAGAAGACGATATTGCTAACTCTTGTTCCATTTATGGCAATGGGTGAGCAGAGTAATTTTCACAGAAGGAAGTCAGTACTCATGAGACCGGCCCAAGGAATAGATGTTTGTGTGACATTCAGAAGAATTCAGAACTTGACTTTTTTTTTTCAAATTTTCTATATCCAGTGATTTACTCAGCAAACTTAAGATCCACTGCAATTTAAGAGATGAGGTCTCTCTTTCACTTTCTGTCACCCAGACTAGAATGCAGTAGCACAATCACTGCTCACTGCAATCTCAAATTCCTGGGCTAAAATGATTCTCCCACCTCAGCCTCCTAAGTAGCTGGGATTATAGGTCCACGCCACCATGCCTGGCTAATTAAAAAAATTTGTTTTAGAGATAGAGTCTCACTGTATTGCTCAGGCTGGTCTCAAATTATTGCCATCCAAGAATCCAGCCTAGGCTTCCCAAAGGGCTGGGACTGTAGGTGTGAGCCACCATGCCTAGTCTCCACGGCAAGTTTAAGATACAAAGCAGCATGAAGATGATGAGATGTTAGTCATGTTCATTATTTTGTGTGGTTTTTTGTCTCTTGCACAGGTTTCTCTACTGTAGGGCACCCCATTACTGCCTCCTAACCACCGTCCTCTTCCTTACCTGCTGGATCATCTCTGGATGCTGCTGCATAATATGCAGAAAGCGGTCACTCTCTTGGTTCAAGGGTGTTGCCCTCTTTTTGGTGCTCCGTGACAGCTGCTTGAAGAGGTATGTCACGATGTGGTCCAGGCAGGAGCAGCAGCCTGTGCATACCATGGTGTCTGCAACAAGGAGTGGCAGGAGTGGGATAGAGCAGGCATACTGAGCTGCTGATGGAGACTGGGGATTACCCTAGGCTGAGATCCCATAGAAGTAGCACAATAAGGCTCGGTGCCTGTGGCTCAATGGGCTAAGGTGCCAGCCACGTACACCTGAGCTGGCGGGTTCGAATCCAGCCCGGGCCCACCAAACAACAATGATGGCTGCAACCAAAAAATGGCCAGGTGCTGTGGCGGGCGCCTACAGCCCCAGCTACTTGGGAGGCGGAAGTAAGAGACTCGCTTGAGCCCAGGAATTGGAGGTTGCTATAAGCTGTGATGCCACAGTACTCTATCCAGGGTGAAAGCTTAAGGCTCTGTCTCAAAAAAAAAAAAAAAGAAGTAGCACAATATCTGGTCAGTGGGAACTGTGATGCCTCCAGTTGATCTCTTACCCTCATCATAAAGCAAGGCCCAGTTTTTAAGTTTGAAACTGAGTAGGTAAAAAATATGCAAAATAGGGCAGCCCCTGTGGCTCAGTGAGTAGGACGCTGGCCCCATATACCGAGGGTGGCATGTTCTAACCCGGCCCTGGCCTAACTACAAGACAAAAATTTTGGCGAGCTGCCTGTTGTCCCAGCTACTTGGGAGGCTGAGGCAATGACAACTGCAACAACAAAAAAATAGCCGGGCGTTGTGGTGGGCACCTGTAGTCCCAGCTACTCGGGAGGCTGAGGTAAGAGAATCACTTAAGCCTAAGAGTTTGAGGTTGCTGAGAGCTGTGACACTGCAGCACTCTACCCCGGGTGACAGCGTGAGACTCTGCCTCAAAATAAAAATAAAAATAAAAAATGCAAAATTAATATAAAGAAACAGTGTTGAAATCACTGGCTCAGTATGTTGTAGATGGATGTCTTCTGCTTCATACAAACTAACAGAGCTTACATTTAGAAAATACTTCTTTTGTGCCAGATATTATGCTAAGTACTTTATAGATATTATGGCTAATTTATCCTCTTGAGAACTCTAAGAAGTAGGGCTTTTGTTTTATACATCATGAAACCAGAGTTTGGAACAGGTATGTGACTTGCCTAAAGATCACACTGCCAGTAATTGGAAGAGCTGTGAGTAGAATCCAAGAGCTGTGCAATGTGAACCTATGCTCTGAATTACCTGAGAGATGTCATAAACCCAGCTTAATCTATCCTCTAAACATCTACAATTGGTTAGAATGGGTGTACTACATTTTTTGTTTATCTCCAAAGCATCTCTGAGGCAGCCACAGATTCATCTATGTATATTTTTACAAAGGGAACACTGTAGCACCACCTGCATGAAGGAGACCACACGACCAAGGGAGGAACTCTTAAAAGTGTAAATAATTCTTGGCTTGACGCTTGCAGCACAGGGGTTACGGCGCAAGTCACGTACACCAAGGGTGGTGGATTTGAACCCAGTCTGGGCCAGCTAAAAAATTGCAACCACAAAAAAAGCAGGTATTGTAGCAGGTGCCTGTAATCCCAGCTACTTGGAAGGCTGAGGCAAGAGAATTGCTTAAGCCCAAGAGTTTGAGGTTGCTGTGAGCTATGACACCACAGCACTGTACTGAGGGCAACATAATGAGGCTCTGTCTCAAAAAGGAAAAAAAAAAGAAGAAAAATATAACCAGTTTTGATTCCTATAGGACTGACAGCTTATGTAAAAGTCCCTTAAGACATAAAATAACCCCCCAAAGCAAGGTCTAATACTGTGACTGGACTTAACGTGACGTGGCTACCCAGGTTGATGGCAGTATTATATATGCACATCAAAGAAGTAAGGCACAGAGGTGTGGATAATTCACAGCAGGTGATCTAAAATGACTTTTTAATTCTATGTGCATCTGTATTATGCCATGATTATTTTGCAGCTGACTTAATCTTATTTATGTTTTGCTCAGCCTTAATATGAAAATGTGTTTTATTCTCTAAACATGCATAACTATTAAAACTGCTAGAAAGCAGCCTAGAAAGAAAATCATTAACAGGAACCATACGAAGTAGGATGAAAAAACTTACAGTGTTTTAGCTGCAAAAACCTTCCTATAGGTTCCACTCCATCAAGGTAGTCTAATCACGCTATAGCAACTTAAGGGCCCTCATGATCTTCAGATTGGTTCCTGCTTATCTCTGAAGCCCCAGTTCATTCCTAACTTTTCTACACTAGTGTGCCAGACATCTGGATTTCTTGGTTCTTTTTGCCCACAGATGCTAGTATTTCCTGCCCTTCCTGCTAGGAGCCCTCTCCTGTTAACCTAGGTAAAAACCTATCCCGCTTTTAGGGTTAAAATTTGATACCAAGTCTTTCAGCCAGTCTTCTGTGACCCTACCTCAACACCAGGAGTTAGGTATTATTCCTGAGGGCGGTAGCACTTTGTACTCACCTCCAGTGTAGTGTATAAATGCTAACTGTAAACAGGTAGTTGTCTGTGAATGTGTCTGTTTCATCCATCAGATAAAAAAGGTGGTAGAATCCCTCCTTAAGGACAGGGACTCTGTGTTGCCAATTACTGTATCCTTAGTGCCTTGTATGGTACATGGTACTTAGGAGGGGATCAGTAAGGTTTTGCTAGATTAGAAAGTACCGGTATTATGAATTATGTACTCTGCTGTTAGCGGCAACTCCCCAAGCAGTAATCCTTTTGGATACTGAAGCAAGATTCTCTCCTTCTGTTTAATTAAGTGGTAAAAACCAACTAACCCACCCACCCACCCAGGTGTTTACCAAGTGCAGTAAGTCCTTCAGAAATGGAAGAGAGAATATACATGATGACATGAGGTTCCAGGCTTGCAATGAAATTCATGTGGTCCTGGGTCAGGACTTCCAGTAGTGAATAATAAGACTGGCTGAGCTTGGGGTAATCCTGTGAGAAAGGAGGAAGAAAATCAGTTTAGACTCTGTGCACTTCTGCATGAAGGGGGATCTTAAGTAAAATTAGGGAAACAAAAGATTTAGTTATAGCAGAAAGGAGCTAGCTTATAAGTTTCTCAACAGAGACATTTAATCATGGTCTCATGTGGGGAAAAAAAAAAGAATGTGACAAGGGGCAAGATGCTGTCAATGAAGCTTCAGGCTTACCAGGAGATCACTATGGGGAATTGAGAGAAGCAGCTTGATGAAGGTCTGTAAAGCATTGTCCAGGGCATCATCTCCATAGAGACGGAAGACTCCAAAATTGACATAACTCCCACTAAGGGCAGCCTTCAGCATGGAGAAGCAGATGGAGATGCCCTTGAGCTTGAGGGCATAGACCTGATCCTTTGGAACCTCTCCTAGTGTCAGGATACGATTGCCTGAGTAGACATGTAATATATATATTTATTCAGCCACATTGGAATCAAAAGTGTACAGATCATCTCAGCCTTCCTATTCCAAAGGTATACAAAGGCCCCGCTGGTGATAGGTGGCATACTAATACCCACGTATGAGGAATACAGCATGCCACAGGAATGCTGTCCTGGCTATTGGCAAAGCTAGCCCGAGACTCACGCACTGCTTACAGAGTGGTGACTGAGGCACTTACCATACATTGTTATCATCTTGCTGGTTTCTCGGAAAAGTAAAATGCCATTTGGGGAAGAGACATCAAACTGGAGTCGCTGGGATCTTGAGCAGAAAGCATAGAAGTAGAAAAAGTCAGAGGTGTTTTCTTGGAAGACTAGATTATTCCAGGCTTTCATTTGAGTATCTTGGGTGATTTTACACTAAGATATGCAGAATGACTATCATAATGTGAGAATAACCAGGTTACAGATATTCAACAGATATGTAACCCATACGGAATAGCTTATATCTTAAAGACAGCTATGCTAGACTCAGGTTATGCTGCTCTAATCAAAATCATGAAAAGAAGCAAAAAGGCCCAGCAAGGTGGCTCATGCCTGTAATCCTATCACTATGGGAGGCCAAAGTGGGTGGATCACCTGAGCTCAGAAGTTTGAGACCAGCCTGAGCAAGAGCAAGACCAGGACTCTATCTTTACTAAAAACAAAAAAACTGGCCAGGTTTTGTGGCAGGAGCCTGTAGTCCCAGCTACTTGGGAGGCTGAGGCAAGAGAATTGCTTGAGCCCAAGAGTTTGAGGTTGTTGTGACCTATGAAGACATCACAACATAGAGTAAAACTGCCTCAAAAAAAACACCCAAAACAACAAATAAAAGAAATAAATTATGCAAGCAGATATAATCACTTTTAAAATTCTCATTTTTATTTGATTAAAGTATAGCTTCTACCAGTCACTTCCTGGCACTCTCTTTGTCCTTTAGACATTAATTTACACCTACCTTTATGGCTTTGGGGGCAACTATAGGACAGGTACAAGCTTTGTTGCCACTTTATAAGAAGAAAAGACACAAAGGGACTTAGAAGGCTATGATAGAAGTCAGGCAGAGAAGGAAAAGATCTGCAATAATCTTAGCTCTACATCAGACTAGCATACCTCTTTTTTTTATCTGTTCTTCCTCGTGAGTTCAGTGGACTCAAGTTGGTAAGGTCTCAAACCCAGGTGTCCTTTTTCCCACACTGAGCCATCAAGATCTAGAGCCATCCAGCTCTAAAGCCTGGGCATGGCGGTTTACGCCTATAATCCTAGTACTCTGGGAGGCCAAGGAGGGTGGATCGCCTGAGCTCCTAAGTTCAAGACCAGCCTTAGCCAGAGTGAGAACTCATCTCTAAAAATAGCCTGGTTTTGTGGCAGAAGCCTGTAATCCCAGTTACTCGGGAGGCTGAGGCAAGAGAATTGCTTGAGCCCAAGAGTTGGAGGTTGCTGTGAGCTGTGACATCATGGCATTTTACCGAGGGTGACAAAGTAATATTCTGTCTCAAAAAAAAAAAAAAAAAAAAAAAAAATCCAGCTCTAAAACATGCCTTGAACCCTCCCATTTCTTCTTATACAGTCTCCATATTCCCATTCCTGTCCCTCTGCAGTCCCACTCTTCAGATGGCAGCCTTTAAATAATGTAAATAAGACCATTTTAATCCTTTGCTTAAAACACACCTGCAGTTTTCCACTGCAAAGAGAACAAGTGCTATTCCTCACCACTGCTATGACAAGGCACCAGACCACCTGGCTCCGTCCACCAGTCCAACTCGCCTCTCAGGCAGCCTTTAACCACAAGTCCCGGCTAGCATATCCTATCTCAGGACTCTTGTAGTTCTGTTTAGAACACTCCTGATCATTGCAGGGTTACCAGAATCTTTCTTATCATTCAGATCTCAGCTTAAATATTACCTTCTCTCAAACTTCCCTGACCCTCCTTCAGTTCATCTCTCTTCTACTGCCTGTATTTTTAGACTTAATCACTGTATAAAAGTATCTTTTTTTTTTTTTTTTTTTTTTAGACAGAGCCTCAAGCTGTCACCCTGGGTAGAGTGCTGTGGCATCACAGCTCACAGCAACCTCCAATTCCTGGGCTCAAGCGAGTCTCCTGCCTCTGCCTCCCAAGTAGCTGGGACTACAGGC
>CAUYON010142787.1:0-14472 GCA_963573935.1 Arctocebus calabarensis | reverse complement strand
GGTAAAGTCACCATCCTTCTCTAAGGCTGCATGATATTCCATGGTATACATGTACCGCAATTTATTAATCCACTTGAGGGTCAATGGGCACTTGGGCTTCTTCCATGACTTAGCAATTATGACTTGGGCTGCAATAAACATTCTGGTACAGATATCTTTGTTGTAATGTGATTTTTGGTCTTCTGGGTATATGCCAAGTAAAGGAATCATAAGATCAAATGGTAGGTCTATTTTTAGATCTGAGTACTAAGATCAAATGGTAGGTCTATTTTTAGATCTGAGTATTCTCCAAACGTCTTTCCAAAAGGAACGTATTAGTTTGCACTCCCACCAGCAATGTAGAGTGTTCCCTTTTCTCCACATCCACACCAACATCTCTGGTTTGGGGATTTTGTTATGTGGGAGAATCTTACTGGAGTTAGATGATATCTCAAGGTAGTTTTGATTTGCATTTCTCTGATGATTAAGGATGGTGAGCATTTTTTCATGTATCTGAAGGCCATGCACCTGTCTTCTTTAGAGAAGTTTCACTTCATATTCTTTGCCCATCCTGAGATGGGATCACTTGTTCTTTTCTTGCTAATACATTTGAGTTCTCTGTGGATTCTGGTTATTAAACCTTTGTTGGAGGCATAACCTGCAAATATTTTCTCCCATTCTGAGGGCTGTCTGCTTGCTATACTTACTATGTTTTTGGCCGTGCAGAAGCTTTTTAGTTTCATCAAGTCCCAGTAGTGAATTTTGGGTACTGCTTCAATTGCCGGGGGGGGGGGGGGTCCTCCTCATAAAGTATTCGCCCAGGCCAATTCTTTCAAGAGTTTTCCCTGTACTTTCTTCTAGTATTTTTATAGTTTCATGTCTTAAGTTTAGATCTTTAATCCAGTGTGAGTCTATCTTCGTTAGTGGTGAAAGGTGTAATATTTCAGATTATATGAAGCCCGCACACTGTACTCCATGATTGCACTAATGTACACAGCTATGATGTAGTAAATAAAATAAATAAAAGAGAGAGAGTACCTTCCATATCAAAAAAAAAAAAAAAAGAAAAGCTCTCAAAATCTATTATGTATATTTGATAATTCCATTTATTAGGCCTGCCATTCCATCTCTTCAGCAAACCTTTATTACATCTGTGTTGCAGGAACCATGTCTAGGTGCTGCAGATATAGAGGTGATTTCTGCCTTTGAGGGACTTTCAGTCCGAAGGTAGAGACAGACAGGTAAGCTTCTATGTCCAGGGAGCTGAGGTAAGAGTTGAGAGTTGAGGGGGAAATGGTTCCTGAGAGAGTCTAGAAGGCTTCATCATGGATGTAATGCTTGAGCTGAGCAGTAAGGTTGAGTAGGTTAGACAACAATGATAGACTGATGATATTTTTAAAGTAAATTTTGTTGTGTATACTTAACGGTGTACAACATGGTGTTGTAAAATATATATGGTTACTGTAGTGGAACAAATTCACCTATCCATCATCACACATAGTCATCCATTTTTTTCTCTGGTGTCGTGAGTGGCAATAGTTTGCTTTTTTTGCATGTGTGCAGAGATGCAGGGAGTGAGAGGCAGCATTGTGGATATGGGAACACACCAGAAGCCATGTAATTTAATCAAGGAGATTAGCACCTAGATAGGGTCAGTTCTGGGAGGGCTTGGGATTTAAAATCAAAGACCTTAAATCTCATCCTTCTGGTATTAAAGAGGCATTAAAGAATTTTAAGTAGGAGAATGGTGTGATCCAGTGAGTATTTGGGAAACTGGCTTTACTGTGGAGAGTGAGTGGAAGAAATGCAAGTTCAAAGGCAAGGAGACCAAGTAAACAGTCTAGACTCTCAATGTTGAGGAGAGAAGGGCCCAGAATGCAGTGCCTTTTTGAGTTATTGCCAGGTGTGCTGTGCAAGAGGGGCACATTCTTGGCATGAGGAAAAGGTCTGGGCTCACGGATCAGTCCTGGTTGCAGCTTTCCTAGGCACATTCGACACACAGGACCTTCAGACAGTGCTTTTCCACTGGTACTATGTATACCCTCCAGAGATTTGGAAGTGAATTCCACAGCTCACTTCCCACCCTCATAATGTACTTTAAGTTGCCTGAGCTGTAATAATTAGCATAACCTCTTCGTTGTTGTGGAGACATTATTTTAGGACCTCATTCAGAGAGGATAGGTGAAAGCACTTGTTAACTTAGGAGGGCAAAGTGTTCATCAGGTGTTTACTGAAGAAGGGGTAGGAGATGCAGTGGCATTTGTTAGAAAGGTAGATGCTTGGCAAGTGAAGAAAAATAAGGCAGAGCTCCTGCCTTCTAGGAATTAGTGGGATGCTAAGGGAGACAGACACACAGATAGACCTATAAGCTAATACCTTGTCCTGCTAGGTGGCAGGTAGGTCTGTGGGAATCAGGGAGGTTGTCCCAGAAAAGTTACCTCAAAGAGGTGTTATTTTTCCTTGATCTTGACGAATACATAGGACTTTGGCAGGACAAGAGGAAGGTAGAGACTTCTAGCAAAGGCTACAGCACAACCAAAGATATGGCGTTCCAAAAGATCTGAAATGTTTGAGGACAGGGAATTTTAATATGATTGGGGTAGTGTGGGAGATGGCGAGAGAAGGATTGTGGGAAGAAGATCCAGTGTGAAGGGCTTTGCATGAAAGTTAAGGAGTGTGGACTCAAGCTGTGGCTATTGGGAAGGTAAAGGGAGAACAGAGTAGAAGGAGGGAGACAGCCCCCCTGCATTTATTGTATAAATTTATTTTCTAGGTAACACATTCATTTGGGAGTGTGTATGTGTATATCTTCTTCCTTCCCTTAGTTTTTTGTTGTTGTTGTCATATCCTTCAAATTCTTTTTTTAATTAATGCAAACATAACCCAAATATATATTCTTTTGTCTTCCTTATTAAAACCAAAGCAGTATACTATGTTTTTATGTCTTTTAGATGTTTAAATGCTAAAAAGCATATTCATTTCTACTCACAGCTGCATTATTTTGCATTGTGGGTATAAGTCATAATCTATTTAACCAGTGCCCAGTTTATAGGCATTTTGTGTTTTGTCCAATCTTCTGTTACAATGTTTCATGAATAGCTGTACATAGGCAAATTTCATATATGAGTACATGTGGGGGATTCATTTCTTCAAGTAGAATTAGGAGGTCAAACAGTATGTGTATGCATTTATTCTTTGTAGAGACATCATACCTGTTGAGTATATCTGAATGATGCTATCTGATATGTGGATAGAACGAGGGTAAAGGGTGAGCAATAGGGAGTTGTTGAAGATGGTGCTAAATTAGCACTGGGTGCCTCACGATTCTATTTCCTTAGATGGAGACAGAGAAGATGGTCACACTTGAGCTGTGGACCTCTTATGTCTAAAGTACCTGCAAGACATCCAGGCAGTCCTAAGGAGATGGTTGGGTGTAAAAGGCTAGAGAGTTTAAGAGGGCTCTGTTAGAGATTTTCAATTCATAAGTGTAGTTAAAAGTTACAAAATTAGGATATAGGAAAAAATCATTGTAGGAAAAGGAGAGAGAGGCTAAGAAGTATTATATGGTTTCAGAAACAGACATTCTCTTGGGTTCCTTTATCTATTGGATTCACTAGAATTCATTGTTATAAGGGAGAGTTCTCACACAGTTCAGGTCTTGACTTCAATTTTTCTTTCAGCATTCATGCTAGAACTACAGACTGAGTATCTCTCATCTGAAATGCTTGGGACAAAACGTGGTTCAATTTTGGATTTTGTTTCAGATTTTTGAATATTTGCATTGCACATACATATTTACTGATTCAGCATTCCTAATATGAAAATCTAAAATCAGAAATTTTCTAATGAGCATTTCCTTTGACCATCCATTGGCCCTCAAAATGTTTCAGATTTTGGAGCATTTTGGATTTCAGACTTTTGGATTAGGAATACTTACCTATGCTAACTAATGATAGAAATACAGTAATCCCTCAGTACATGTTTAAGTAGGGATTGGTACCGGTTTCTCAAATATACCAAAATCTGCATATACCCAAGTCCCACTGTTGGCTCTATTAAACCTGTGTATATGGGCCCTATTAAACCTGTGTATATGAAAAGTTGGCCTTCTATATATACAAGTTTCATATCCTGTGAATACTATATTTTTTTGTTTATGTTTGGTGAATACTGTATTTTTTATTTGTGTTTGGTTGAAAAAATTATGTGTGGATGTAGGCTGGCACAGTTTAAATCTGTGTTGTTTCAAAATCAACTGTGTAAGGCTAGAGATGGGTGTCATCTAGTGCAACTTAGGGGAAGTCTTCATAAAGGCCTCCTAATTTGAGACTTGAGAAGTAAGTGGGGTTAGTGGAGGTATGGAATGGGGAGAGGGAAGTGTGTTGTGGGCCAGCACTGGGCAATGATGGTGAGGGGCCAGGAGGGAAGTATTTAAAGTTGGCTGGCCCTCTGGTCTCTGTTGAGCCAGTTCCACTGTGCCCTTGTACTGTGAAAGCAGCCATAACCTTGGGTAAGCAAATGAGTGTGGCTGCATTCCAAAGACTCTTTATTTATGGATACTGAAAATTTCATAGAATTCTCTTGTGTCGTGAGGTAGTATTCTTCTTTGGATATTTTTCAACCATTCAAAAAGGTAAAATTCATTCTTACCTTGTAGGCCATACAAAAACAGAGTTGGGAAGCTAGATTTGCAGGATATAGTTTGATGACTGTTAGTCTAAGGACAAGGAACATCATTTTCAAAGATTAAGAAGCGAGACAAAACACACAGGGGCATCTGTAATATCCCTGCCTCCAGAGTGTCCCTGTCCCAAATGCACTCCCTGGGGTCATCTTCCTGGGCCTTCTCTTTCAGTATTTCTGCACTTTTCTGAATAGCCTTCAGTGGTTCTCCATGAAGGCTGGCAGTGTCCTCCCCTCTTTCTGTTTTGTTTGTCTCAACTTCCTTCCCAGAGGATTTCAGGAAAATTCTATTCCAATAACAGTAATATAGTACTTTAGATCAGATTAGAGGTGCTCTAAATGCTTAAGGGCTTTTGAGGCCACTGCTCATTCCTGTGTATGCACACATTGTTCGCCTTCATTCTTAGCTTTTTGTATATTTCCTGGGAAAGTTACTTTTGGATTAATTTACATATAAAAGTCCTATATTTTCATCTTATTTTTATCCTGCCACTTCAGGTATAGGGAAATAAATGAAAAAGTCTTCAAATGTTGACTTCTAAGGCTTTATTACCTCAGACAGCTTCATTATGTTTGTGGAAATCTAGTGTGCTTTGAAGGAATTAATCTAGCCTTACTTGCAATCTGTATGTGTTTACATAGAATGAACAAACATTGCATTACGTTTCATGAAAATTCAATTATTTCTGTCTCCAGGAAACATGTTCTGCTTAGTATTTAATTCTCAAGTAAGTCAGGGTGATGGTTCTTGAACTGCTGGGGATTTTAAGCTCACTGCTTACTTTCATAATCAATGGAGAAATGGCCAGTGGAGACTGTTCATCACTACAGCCTTGTTTCTGTATCTGAGATTACAGGAGACTTTGGGGACCTCCGTCTCCGTGGCATAGGGCTAAGATAAAAATCCTCTCTAGATTTTTCTTAGAATTAAGAGAGTAACATTCATGATGCTATTCTACATTACTGATATTTTATTTTGGAATTCATTATTCTTATATATGGTTTATTTATTCAGCCGGCATTTTGAGATTCTACTGTGAACAAGGTACAATAAGAGATGGAAAAGGTAATAATTGGCTAGTATTCATTTTCTGGTTTGATTAGTTGGACCCTACTTAATCAGTAAGGATTGGATTAAATGCTGTTTATTTCTCGAAACACTTCCTTATTCTGTATACAACTTCGGCAACTCCGGCTATATGCTGTTGCTGTGATTAAGTAATGATAGTAGACGTTATAAGTTGACTACACAAGGGACTGTAACAAACTGGTCAACATACAGAGGTGTTTGGAACTAGGCCTACTGTACTTGTACATACATGTGGTGCATGTCTGGTCTATGAAAGTTAGGTCAACTTAAGGAGGTGGCCAGTGTAGGGAGGTGGTCAACTATGGAGGTTCTACTGCATTTTAGAGAAATACCTGCCAGATATTACCACCATATCTTTTATAGTGATATGTTAATTATTAAACTTAATCCTTATCTCCCATAAGCCTCTAACTTTTTTGAGGGTAGGAACCATACTTAATTCATTTTTATTCGAATGAAAACATATTACAGAAACGGTAAGTAGGATTTTCAGTGGGCAGAGATATGGGCAAGATGTCATGGGGCGTACAACTGCCCTGGGAAACAAGTGGAGTCAGGCCCAGGACGTGCGTTGCTTGGAGTCTTTGAGGAGTGAGGTGTAGTTGGGTGTAGTACAGTGATAGGATTTAAGAATGGATCAGAGAGCTGGCTCAGGGGCTGGATGAGTGGGCACAGAGGCCGTGCTTAAGTGGCATGGGGCAACACTAAAAGTTTCTAAACAGAAGTCATGTGTTGAGACCCATTGGCCTCTCCGGGCCTTCCTGCCCTGGCCTTTGCCTGCCTCTCTTGCTTTCTCTCCTGCTCTTGCCTGTGGGTCCTCCACACCCTGAGGAGCTTGTGGATGTGCCACACTTCAGACGAGACCTTGGGCATTCCTCATGCTCGCTTGTCAAACTGTGCAGTAGTTTGTTCATTGCTCTGCTTTTGTACTGTTCATAATCGATTTAAGGGAGGAGATTAGGTTTCTTTATTTCTTTGTCACTGGGGCTTCACACATGCGTAAAGTTTTAGTAGGTACTCAGTAGATATTTATCGAATGCAGGGAAGGGTGAATGTGTTTTGGCACAAAACCTCCTCTTCTGGACTGAAAGATAGATTGGATGGAGCCGAGATGGGAGGCAGTGAGATCTGCCAGGAGTATCGTACCTAGGACAGAAACACGTGGAATTTGAATTACAGCTCTGGTAGTAGAAATTCAAAGGAGGAAATAGATTTTGGAGATCTGGGGAAGCAGAACCGGCAGGACCCAGTGATCATTGGATAAAATTGGTGCTGGAAAGGCCAAGGAAAGTGGAAAAGTTAAGGGCAGGTGCACAAATCCCACCTGAGCACATCACTCTCTACATGTTTTTGTAGGGACAGGCAAAGACATTTACCTTCTAAGCTGAATTGAAAAATCAGCTTAGCTGAGAATTAATTTCCTTGCTTTGAAAAAAATTTACCTCTGAAGGTTGTTCGTAAGAGTAACTTGTGGAGCACCACAGCCTTCTTTGCTTAATTATTTAATTCATTTACAATGTAGTTCTATAAAAGCTATGAAATAGTGACGTTTATAGACATAGATATATCTGGGTAAAACAGAAACCAAGGGGCAACAAGTAAAGAAAAAAAATAAGAAGAAAATAATAAAGCTGGGATAAGGATGCAACAATGAAATACACATTTCTCTCAGTTGTTACAAAGAGATACAGGTTTGGCTTTCAGCTGCCTAGGTAAAAGGAAGGAGGGAAACATAATTAATACTATCTACAGTGTCTGTAAGATAAAAACATACTCATTTTTTTTTTTTCAGGAAAAGTACAATATTCTTGACACAGAAAGCTAAGAAGAATTCCCCCTCATCAGAGGCATGGTGTGTTTAGAAATAAGAATTGAATTTCAAAGTGTGCTTTCTGCCATTTCTTAGTCTTTTCTTACTAGCATAATAGGATTTGATTTGCTCCATTTAACATATGATGAAGTTAATTAAGAAAGATCTCTATAGTACAAATCCACAAATTATTTCCAAACCCTTTTTTTTTTTTTTTTTGGTTTTTTACTGATTATTGCATTGGTGAGTAATACTTACAGCTTCTGTGTGTGTGTGGCAGGTTGCCAGGTGCCCCAGATGGTACCGAGGTGTGCAGGAATTTCTGAAGGAGTTCACAGTGCCAGTGGGTAGTCTAGGCATAAATACATGGAAAGTATGTTAAATGCAAGAGTTGAGTAATGAGCTAACTGTACAGGACAGCCAGCGAAGGAGTGCCTGATTCATTGCTATATATGTTCTTAGATGTTAGATGCAATCTGTGAATTTGGAAGGTGGTAATACCAGTGTGGGCTGGAGGGATTGAGGAAGGTTTGAGAAGGAGGAGTGATTTCTTTTTTTATTAAACAGCATCAGTATTGCTATTATATAGTTTATACACCAAATTGGAAACTGAGTTATTAATTGATCATTTCAACAAATTTTGAATTTTAATATAATCTTAGTAGTTTTATCAGTGCCATTTGGAGTCACTAAATATGCCCTCTGATTTCTTGGACCCATGGACATGCTTTTCTGCTTTCACTCCTAAATGCTGAACTGTCCAATGATCCTTACATCTAATTTATATTCTTTTATTTCAAACTGTACTGTTCTGAAAACATAAGCATTTATATTTTAAGGAATGATCCTTTAACAGTCAACTCTGTCATGATAATCTATGTCTAATCTTTGGATTCTCATTGCTCTGAGGGTAAAGTCCCAGGTCCTTAGCAACCGTGGCCTTGGAGTCAGCGCCTGCTCTGCTCTGTTCCTGATCAGTTTGCTAGCCACGCCGGTCCACCTTCTCCCTGGCACTTGGCATTCCTGCTGCCTGGGCAAGTCTGATGACCCTTTGGGACACTCCCATAGCACCTGCATAGCTCCTCCATGGCGCACATCACCACTGTGATGGGCTGAATGTGATTAAGTCTTTATTTAATGTCTCTGATTCTAGCCTCCTCTCCCAAGAATGTAAGGACTTTATTAGTCTAGCTCCCCACCGATCCCTAGCATTTAGCACAGTTCCTGGCACAGAGCTGGTGATCACATGCACTTGTCTTTGAACAACAGTGTCTTTATGAGGAGGTTACCTATTCTCATCTTCACTTAAACTGTCTCGGTTGTCGCTTATTTGTCATTTGTTTCTTACCCTGCAAATGGTTACCAAGTAGCTTTTTGATTTTTAAATCTCTGCAGAAGATTCCAAAAATCCCCTCCAAAGATGACACAAACCTCTATTTACTGCCTTTCAAAATATATACACTTTTAGTGCCAAGGGAAAATTTTTGAAGCTTGGGTATGTGTTAGTCTCTAGGGAGCCAGCGGGGGCAGGCCAGATTGTGAGAATGCTAGTGGAGTAATGTCTGATGTAGTTTACTGAGCAATTTCAAAGCAGAGTAATGGAGGTAATCTTAGAAATTCTAAGCAGCAGTGTTATAAAAGCACAGAATGAATTTTGCTTTCATTTCATTGACCTAAAATCAGGTCGTTTCTCCTATCCTACTTCTAATTTGTTTTTATTACCTTAATATTCTGTGTCATAGAGGGTCTAAACATCTTTAGAATAAAATTCTTTGGAGATCTATAAACTGCTGCTTTCTAATTTCATTGCTCTTAATTATAGGGCATTGAAAATGCAGAAAACAGAGGTAGTGTAAGAAAGAGCTTCATACTCAGCATCAGGAGATCTGAACGATAGTTAATTTTACAGCTAACTGATTACTCCCTGGCTGACTGTGTGGCTCTAGAAGTTCCTTTGACTTCTCTGAGCCTCAGTTTCTCATCTACAGAAGGAAACTGTTAGAGATGGTATTTAAGACAGTTTATATCTCAGTTGGCACGCCTCTCCATACATCAAATTTCATTTGTTCATTTAACAAACAAGCATTTATTGCACTCCTACTATGTGCCTGGCATTCTCCTGGGTGCTTGAGACACAGCAGAGTACAAAGAAATAAACAAATATTCTTGCCTCCTTGAGTACAAATAAATAAACATTCTTGCCTCCTTGTGAAGGCACTTGAAGACTTTAGTATTTATGTAATCCCAATTTATTAAAGGTTCTTTTGGGGTTGTGGCTAGTGAATGAAGAGATGTATAGGGGCATTTGATACAGGACTTGAAGTTCTATTTTTCTTGACTTGTGGGATAGTCACCACACAGCACCTCCTATGGCCCCTGAAGGGCCAGCAGGGAAGGCAGGATGTTCCCCCATGCCTTTGCCTGTCCCCGTCTGCTCTTACTTTCCAGTAGATGTGCATCAGAGTAACACCAGGGAGAGGGAGACTGAGGGTAGCCTGCTGACCTTGGCCTTGGTAAGAGTCTTTCCTGCTGTTGAATTTAGCTTCCAGTAGTGACATTCCAAATGCTCACAATCTTCTACTGTCCACAAGACAAAGTATAAATGATGCTTTCCCAGCCAGGCTCCAAATCACCTTCCTCCCTTTCCCTCACACATGTCCACAGCTGTGGGCAGGCCGGTGGCTCAGTGTTCCTAGCACAGGGGGTCCATGCTGTGTCACCTACAGTCCATTGTGTGTGTTCTCAGCTCAGAAGCTGACTCATTGTCTGAGCCTGCCAACATTCCCCACCCCCTGTCAGAGGGCATGTATGTGTGGACTGGCAGTGGCATCAGAGATTGCTGGGACCCTCTCACCTGACACTTGACTACTAGGATCAGGCATTGTTTCACCCTCCTCAAGCTTCCACAATCCCCTGTCCACACTGAGGGCAAGGGCTAACTGACCTTCCATGCCTAACACAAAGCCCGGCACATACCTAATCCCCTGAAACTGTTTGTCATACAGACTATTGCCATAATTTCCTGCGTTATCATATTTTACCTTTTGGTGTGGTTATTTGAGAATTTTCTTAAACCTTCTAGATTTGAGATGCTTGACAACAGGGCTTGTGTTTTATTTATTTTTTAATCCCCCAAAGCACCTGGTTCCTGGACTCTATGAATATTTAATGGCCTGAAATAAACAGAATTTAATTATTGGATAGTTGCATTTGAAAGGTGGAAATAAACATATGGTTTTTGTTTTTGTTTCTTTGGGTGAAACTGAGTCAAAGAAAAATTAAATCACTCATGAGCTGATATAACCAAGAGAACAGAGAGAAATTTAGCAGTAAGAGAGTGCTGTAATTTTTAAAGGCTTCCAAATCTCCCCATTCAGAAGTGTTTCCTACCTTTCACATACATATCTGTCATACAAATTATGCTCTGTTTGCTGAAAAGCTTCCTGAAGCTGAACAGGTTTGCTTTGGCATTGGTGAGGCCATGACTGAAGGGAGATGATACATTGGATCATTCTGGAGTGGCTTCCTCAGGGTTGTCATGGTTCTTCTGCTCAGCCCTCTCCTGTGAGGGATTCGATCAGCTCCAGGGCGCAGCTTGTGTGTCTGTTCTGACGGCCAAGTCCCTTTGACCACCTTCCCCTTGGCTCTGCTTTGGCCTCACTCTGCCTTCTGCTCCTCAGGTCTGTCTAGGTTTAGTCCTTTATAATCATTTACAGTGAGGCCTGCCCATGGCTAGAAATGTAGGCCTGACTTGGTGAGAAAGGGATTTGGGTGAGAACTGGCTATACCTTGTCTAAAACACCTGAGGTCTTATGAGGGCTTAGGAAGCCAGAAGCCTGGTGGGGCTGAGGGCACTGTAGCCCAAGAAGGGGCATATTCTGTAGCCCTTCCACTGGCCAGCCAGACCAAGAGCCTCTGTGGTCTAAAACACTGCATGAATTCACACGTGGAAAGAGCATGAAGTGGTCTGGATCCATCCCCCCAACTGCTCACAACAGTGGATTATGCAGAGAATAAAATGAGGATCTTGTTTTCCACATAGAGGACAAACCTACCAGCCCTTGGGCAGTTATGTAACCCTCCTGGCACACATGGATTGTACTGATGCTGGCACTTCCAACCAGAACCCTGCTAAGTGAGGACGTTTTTATTGTTTCTTCTACCTCCTCAAAATGTCTGCTTTCCTTATTTCTAAGAATGGCAGGAAGTAAAGGATTATGTATTTCTCTTGATATTTTTCATTTCAAGAATCAACATGGGCAGATTTATAGTGTTCACAAACATGCTGATAGTAATTTTATTGCAAAAAGAATGAAATTTTGCTCAGACAAGTGCAAATTTGTCTGTTTGGTGAGAAGGCCATACCTGTGTAAATGGTTCAATTCTATCCTGATGATAAATTTTAACAGGATGATGGCAGTAATTTTTATTCTTTTATCAACTTAGTTGCACTAGATTGAAAATTGCAGCATAAAATATATTAATTTAACTAAATGGATCTGTAACTACTAGATGTGTTACTTTGTAAAACTTTAACATTGATTCGTCACTCATAATTTTAAACCAAAATAGTGACATTGGTCCATGTGGGGGGAAATATGATACCTTTGAGAACAGTCAAAAGTTCTGTTTATTGGTCCTACATTACTTCTAAGAAAAACAGTTTAGTTTTATATATGTCTAGAAATGGTGAGTCTTGGATACTTTAGAAACTAATTTGAATTTAGGTAATCTAATTAACCTTTAGCTGAAAACACTGGTATTTTCTCAAGTCTTTTAGATAGAGATAGTTTTGGTGGATGCTTTAAACTTACTTCAGAGCCTGTATCTCTAAAAAGCAATTTATGATTTTTTTTATTTGACCTCAAGTATTCTGGGAAGCTGCTTTTCTAGCTTACCTTACTGTATTGCTCTACTGCAGTTTTGTTGGGTCTTCTTTCCTCTTTTGTGCTCTTGGCTCATGGTGACCCTGCCACCCTCAACTGATGGGAGGGGGAAGTGCCCAGCTGCCTGCTGCCCATGGGGGTGTGCCAGGGTACCTGGGCCTCACAGTGATGCCTCACAGAATCCATCTGCCTTTTCTTCTTTTGTTTACTTTTTTAAATAAGACTTTTTCTTTTTATTATAAGTTATTCACATTCTAGTGTGAAGAGTCAAATAATTCTGCCAGCAATCCCCCATACACCCTCCTCCATTCCCTCCACCTTCCCATTTCCTCCTCCTGTGAGGCCACCTTAAAGTTTGGGCCAAAAATGTAGATGTGAATCATGCATAGGAATGCGTTATACAGGGCAAAACATGGGTATATGCTTTTCTGTAATGGAAAATCACACTGTCTGCATATTGTTTTAGTAATGACCTACTATGCAAGTTGGGTAGTACATTTTAAATGTTTTGATGATGCCTTGGGCAAAAGGTAAAATTTTGAGGTCATGTTTGGAGACAGAAATTTCAGTGTCACATTTGTGAGACTGGACAGGACAGTTTTCTACTGTCAGTAAAATAGACCATTTCTTCTTCATTTTTTAGTCAATAGCCCTTACCCACTCCTCAACTAGGGCACCATTCATGGGCATTTGTTTGATCTCTAAGTGATGGGGAAATCTTTAGGCTTCAGGTTCTTGAATGAATGTTGCTCTTGAGTTCACTAAGGGCTTTAGTGTCTCTCCAGTTGAGCTAGAGCAAAGCAGAACTGTGAAACGTTCTTTGGAAAGTTTTTTTCTCTTATACTTGTCACCCTTCTTGAAGAAAAGTCCCCACTCATCAGCCTTAAAGATGTCATCATCTTTGAAGCCTCTGGCAAAATCCAGGAACTTTTTGATGAACTCTTCCACAACTTCTACTAGAACTTCATTGTATTCACCACACAAGACTTTCTGGGAGATCTCATGTAGCAGTTTAAATTTCTCCATCCAACTACTTGATGATAGGAAATATGCCACCTTGAATTCCTCTGCAAATTTTTTTAGCAACTTCTTGGATCATTGGCCTGAAGATTTGGGCATTAACTGCCTGCATTTGTTTGGATCAGTTTAATGTGGCTTCATTGACTTCATGGAGGGAAATTGTCCTCCTTTTCCCTTATAAGTCTCTGCTGTCCTTACCATATCTCTCCAAGTGCTTATCTTTATGTTTTTGGATGTTGCTAACTGTGGTTTTGCTAACATCAAAATGTTCTATCTTTCTTGGCGACTGGTTTCCAGAAAATGCAGAAGGCCCACCTTTTCCTTCAGTGTCAGCTGTTTGAGTTCTTTGCTTTGGGCCATCATGTCTTGATGAACTGTAAAATTTTTCACTAATTATAGGATGTGCCTACAATTCAGGCTATCTTTGCATTGAAAAAATTTTCTGCAACACATGATAAAACAATGGGATGTCAGACCTAATCCAAAATGTGGTTAAAAACAAAATATGAAAAAAGAACTTATACTAAAGAAAAAAATAATACAGCTAAGGGCCAAGGCTTCAGCTTCTACCCCTTGGTGTAGAGTAAACTCAACTGGTCAAGTTATAGAGGGTATAATATTGTATGTCACATCCAAGTGGTCAAGATAACTTACAGAGGTGATCAACATGTAAAGGTCACTCTTGGACTGAGTACATGTGGTGCATGCTGGTCTGTGATAATAATTAGGTCAACTTAAGGAGATTGGTCAATGTAGGGAAGTGGTCAACTATGGAGGTTCTACTCCATCTTATTCTTTTTAACATTTCTGTGAACTGAATTACTTTTTCTTTTTTTTTTTATTATTATTATTATTATTATTTTTTTTATTGAATCATAGTTGTGTACATTAGTTCAACCATGGGGTACAGTGTGGGGGCTTCACATGCAATCTGAGATATTTTATCAACCTGATTGACATACCATTCATGATATTTTCTCGTATTCGAAGGGTCACGAGAAAAC
>CAUYON010142785.1:0-11895 GCA_963573935.1 Arctocebus calabarensis | reverse complement strand
TTGAGACAGAGCCTCAAGCTGTCACCCTGGATAGAGTGCTGTGGCATCACAGCTCACAACAACCTCCAATTCCTGGGCTCAAGCGAGTCTCTTGCCTCTGCCTCCCAAGTAGCTGGGACTACAGGCGCCCGCCACAATGCCCGGCCATTTTTTGGTTGCAGCCGTCATTGTTGTTTGATGAGCCTGGGATGGATTCGAACCTGCCAGCTCAGGTGTACATGGCTGGCGCCTTAGCACATTGAGCCACAGGTGCTGAGCCTTCTCTCTCATTTTTTCTTTCTTTTGTCCAAGTGGCATGGCACCTATAGCTCGCTCAGGGGTTAGGGCGCCAGCCACATACACCAGGGTTGGCAGGTTCAAACCTAGCCGGGGCCTGCTAAACAACAATGACAACTATGACAAAAAAATAAGCTGGGCGTTGTGGTGAGTACCTGTAGTCCCAGCTATTGCAGAGGCTGAGTCAAGGGAATCACTTAAACCCAAGAGTTTGAGGTTGCTATGAGCAGTGATATCACAGCACTCTACCAATGGTGAGATAGTGAGTCTCAAAAAAAAGGATTTTGTCCAAGTATCCAAAGATGTTTCAGTTAACTCAGTTTAACATTTGTTTAAGATCTTTAGTTAAGGGAGGCGCCTGTGGCTCATGGAGTAGGGCCTGGCCCCATATACCGAAGGTGACGGGTTCAAATCCAGCCTCGGCTGAACTGCAAAACTGAAAAATAGTCAGGCATTGTGGCGGGCGCCTGTAGTCCCAGCTACTCGGGAGGCTGAGGCAAGAGAATCCCCTAAACCCAGGAGTTGGAGGTTGCTGTGAGCTGTATGACGCCACGGCACTCTACCAAGGGTGATAGATAAAGTGAGACTCTGTCTCTACAAAAAAAGAAAAAAAGGATCTTTAGTTAACTATGAATCTAGAAGTTTTAATTAAACATAAAGTTCTTAAGAATTTTAATATTATACTTTTTTTTTTTTTTTTTTGAGACAGAGCCTCAAGCTGTCACCCTGGATAGAGTGCCCTGGCATCACAGCTCACAACAACCTCCAATTCCTGGGCTCAAGCGAGTCTCCTGCCTGCGCCTCCCAAGTAGCTGGGACCACAGGCCACCTGCCACAACACCTGGCCACTTTTTTGGTTGCAGCCATCATTGTTGTTTGACGGGTCCGGGCTGGATTCGAACCCACCAGCTCAGGTGTACGTGGCTAGTGCCTTAGCCCGCTGAGCCACAGGCGCCAAGCCTTTAATATTATACCTTAAGGCATTTTATCTAGTGGCAAAAGTAGAATTTTAATATTATGGAAACATCATAAGATTGTAAACTCTTCCAAGATACCTATGATTATATTTTAGTTAATCATGACTGTGAATTTTTTTTTTTATTTTTTATTTTTTACTGAGACAGAGCCTCAAGCTGTCAGCCTAGGTAGAGTGCCATGGCATCCCAGCTCACAGCACCCTCCAACTCCTAGGCTTAAGCGATTCTCTTGCCTCAGCTTCCCAAATAGCTGGGACTACAGGCACCTGCCACAATGCCTGGCTATTTTTTGGTGCAGCCATCATTGTTGTTTTGGCAGGCCCAGGCTGGATTCGAACCCGCCAGCTCGGGTGTATGTGCCTGGCACCTTACTGCTTGAGCCACAGGTGCCGGGCCCATGACTATGAATTTTATAATCATAAATAATTTGTAAAGATAATAATAACTTGTTATTTAACATCAATGCAGGAAATAAAATTTAAATTAAAAGATATTCAACTTTCTTGTATAAACTAGAATATTGAGTTGAAATTCATTTCATATGTTCAACTCAGGAAGAAGGTCATTGTTTTAAAACCTTTTATTTATTTTATTTTATTTTTTGAGACAGAGCCTCAACCTGTCACCCTGGGTAGAGTGCTATGACATCACAGCTCACAGCAACCTCCAACTCCTGGGCTCAAGCAAGTCTCCTGCCTCTGCCTCCCAAGTAGCTGAGACTACAGGCACCCACTACAATGGCTGGCCATTTTTTTTTTTTTTTTGAGACAGAGCCTCAAGCTGTCACCTGCAGTGCTGTGGCATCACAGCTCACAGCAACCTCCAATTCCTGGGCTCAAGCGAGTCTCTTGCCTCCACCTCCCAAGTAGCTGGGACTACAGGCGTCCGCCACAGCACCTGGCCATTTTTTGGTTGCAGCCGTCATTGTTGTTTGGCGGGCCTGGGGTGGATTCAACCCATCAGCTCAGGTGTACGTGGCTGGCATGTTAGCCCGTTGAGCCACAGGCTCTGAGACTGTTTTAAAATCTTTTAAATCAGTGGTTCTCAACCTTCCTAATGTCTCCTAATACTGCAACTCTTTTTTTTTTTGCAGTTTTGGCTGGGGCTGGGTTTGAACCTATCACCTCCAGCATATGGGGCCGGTACCCTACTCCTTTGAGCCACAGGTGCTGCCCAATACTGCAACTTTTTAATACAGTTCCTCATGTTGTGGTAACCCCCGACTATAAAATTATTTGCGTTGCTACTTCATAACTGTAATTTTGCTACTGTTACGAATCATAATGTAAATATCTGATATGCAGGATGGATTTTCTTTTCTTTTCTTTTTTTTTTTTTTGGAGACAGAACCTCAAGCTGTCACACTGGGTAGAGTGCTGTGGCATCACAGCTCACAGTAATCTCCAATTCCTGGGCTCAAGCGATTCTCCTGCCTCCGCCTCCCAAGTATCTGGGACTACAGGTGCCTGCCACGATGCCCGGCTATTTTTTGGTTGTAGTTGTCAATTGTTGTTTGGTGGGCCCAGGCTGGATTCGAACCCACCAGCTCAGGTGTATGTGGCTAAGGCCTTAGCTGATTGAGCCACAGGCGCCGAGCCTGCAGGATGTATTTTAATTGTTACAAAGGGTAGCGACTCACAGGTTGAGAACTGCTGCTTTATTTTTTTTGCGGTTTTTAGCCAGGGTTGGGTTTGAACCCACCACGTCCGGCATATGGGGCCAGCACCCTATTCCTTTGAGTCACAGGTGCCGCCTGAGAACCACTGTTTTTAATGAATATGATTAACTCATTCTACCATGTCTAATAATTCATCTATTTACCACTAATATTCTATGAATATTTTCCATGCAATATACAAACTTTGTATTTATAAATCAATTTATATAAACTCTTTAAATCCTGTTTAAAGCTTCTTTTTTTTGAAACCAAGTCTCGCTTTGTTGCCCTGGGTAAAGCGCCTGGCATCATAGCTCACAGCAACCTCCAACTCTTGGGCTTAAGCCATTCTCTTGCCTCAGCCTCCCAAGTAGCTGGGACTACGGGCGCCCGCCAAAACACCTGGCTATTTTCAGAGACAGGGTTTCACTCTGGTTCAGGATAGTTTTAAACTCATGAGCTCAGGCAATCCACCTGCCTCAGCTTCCCTAAGTGCTAGGATTACAGGTGTGAGCCAGTGTGCCCGGCCTATGCTCTTATCTAAAGCCAAGCCCTTTACTTGGGCACTAGAGCCCATTTTCTCTCTCTTTTACTGCTTTTTTAATTTGGAATTTTAGCCAAGACTATCCCCTTTCTCCTGTTCAAAAAAAATGTTTTCAGCAATTCTCTCTATTCAACATCTTTCCTATTACATTTAGGTTGTTTCCATTTATTTTCTACAAAAGCACTGTGAAACTTTAAATGTGTATGGTCATTCACTGAAAAATATATCATAGGCATCCTACCACTGTGATATATCAATACCAATGAACAAAAAAGAGTAATATCTCAACCCTACAGAATTTACAGTCTTGTCAAGGAGACAGATAAACTGAAAAATTTATCTTCAACACAATGGGCCAAAGTAACTCTTTTAAAAGGTAAATCATATCTTATCATTCCTCTGCTCCAAACTCAGCAATGGCTTTCCATTTCCACTCAGAGTAAAAGTTGAAATCTTTTTATAATTTTTTTATTAAATCATAGCTGTGTACATTAATGCAATCATGGGGTACAATGTGCTGGTTTCATATACAATCTGAAATATTTTCATCAAACTGGTTAACATAGCTTTCATGGCATTTTCTTAGTTATTGTGTTAAGACATTTATATTCTACATTTAGTAAGTTTCACCTGTACCCTTCTAAGATGCACTGTAGGTGTGGACCCACCAATAACCCTCCCTCCACTCATCCTCCTCCCTCTCTTCCCCTCCCTTACCCCTTTCCCCATATATATATATATATATATATTTTTTTTTTTTTTTTTTTTTTTTTGAGACAGAGCCTCAAGCTGTCATCCTGGATAGAGTGCTGGGGCATCACAGCTCACAGCAACCTCCAATTCCTGGGCTCAAGCGAGTCTCTTGCCTCTACCTCCCAAGTAGCTGGGACTACAGGCACCCGCCACAACGCCTGGCCATTTTTTGGTTGCAGCCGTCATTGTTGTTTGGCGGGCCCGGGCTGGATTTGAACCCACCAGCTCAGGTGTATGTGGCTGGCGCCTTAGCCCGTTGAGCACAGGCGCCGAGCCCCCTTTCCCCATATTCTTGTGCTGTAGTTGGGTTATAGCTTTCATATGAAAGCTATAAATTAGCTTCATAGTAGGGCTGAGTACATTGGATATTTCTTCTCCCATTCTTGAGATACTTTGCTAAGAAGAATATGTTTCAGCTCCATCCATGTAAACATGAAAGAGATAACGTCTCCATCTTTCTTTAAGGCTTCATAATATTCCATGGTGTACATACACCACAATTTATTAATCCATTTGTGGGTCGATGCACACTTGTGCTTTTTCCATGACTTAGCAATTAAGAATGGGCTGCAATAAAACTTCTCTGAAGAAGACAGGTGCACAGCCTACAGACACATGAAAAAATGATCATCATCCTTAATCATCAGAGAAATGCAAATCAAAACTACTTTGAGATATCATCTAGCTCCAGTAAGATTAGCCCACATCACAAAATCCCCAAACCAGAGATATTGGCATTGATGTGGAGAAAAGGGAACACTTCTACATTGCTGGTGGGGGCTCAGCACCTATGGCTCAACAGGCTAAGGCACCAGCCATGTACACCTGAGCTGGTGGGTTCGAATCCAGCCAGGGCCACCAAACAACAATGGTGGCTGCAACCAAAAATGGCTGGGTGTTGTGGCGGGCGCCTGTAGTCCCAGCTACTTGGGAGGCGGAGGCAAGAGACTCGTTTGAGCCCAGGAATTAGAGGTTGCTGTGAGCTGTGATGTTACAGCACTCTATCCAAGGTGACAGCTTGAGGCTCTGTCTCAAAAAAAAAAAAAAATACATTGCTGGTGGGAATGCAAACTAATATGGTCTTTTTGAAAAGATATTTGGAGACTACTTAGAGATCTAAAAAAAAAAAAGTTGAAATCTTTATAATGGCTTACAAGACTTTATGTGATCTGCCTGTTATCTTTTTGACCCCACTTCCCAGTCAGTACTCTTACTCTACACCAGCAGGAACTTCCCAATCTTGCAGCAGTTTCCTCTGACTCCACTGCTCTGCGTAGTATCTTCAAGGCTAACTCTCTTGCTCCTTTCAGGATTTGCCTACATGTACCTTCTCAACGACGACCACTTTGATTGCCTGATTTCAAATTACAATCCTCCTTTTCCCTCATATTTCACTCTTTCTCTGCTTACTTTTTTGTTCCATATTACTTTACCAACCTAAGTATATAAGTACATAATATACACATAATAATACATAAGTATGTATGATATACTTATTATAATACATTTATTTATTTATTTATTTATTATTTGTCTCCCCCTACTGGAATGTGAGCTCCAAAACAGCCAAAAACATGAGTTGGTTAAATGAATGTCTTTGCATCAAGGTTTTAGTGTCTTTGCAGAATATAAATGTAAAAAAACCCAAGCATTTCTAAAAGTAATTACAGATATAATAGACACAGCAAGAAAAAAAAATTGTTGCTTAGTTCAATGTAAGCATTTCACATTGTATATTGAAGCAGGACCCTGAACCCCATAAATGCATCAATGTACAAAGTTATGATTTAATAAAAAACAATTAAAAAAAAAGAAAAAAAATTGTTATATACTTTAATCATGGTGGTCAATCAAATTACTCTATCATCATACTTATTTTCAGATAATTAATTTTTCACCCAGATTTTAAGACAACTTTTTTTTTGTTGTTGTAGTTTTTGGCTGGGGCTGGGTTTGGACCTGCCACCTCTGGCATATGGGGCTGGTGCCATACTCGTTGAGCCACAGGCATTGCCCTTAAGAAAAACTTTTTGATTCAATTGGCTTCTTTGATGGACCACTTCAATAAAACTTCTAGCCTAACACAAGGTAAGCAAAATATAAAAATTTTACCCCGGCCTTCTAGAATTTCTGCATTTATTTATTCTGAGACAGAGTCTCAAGGTGTCACCCTGGCTAGAGTATCGTGGCATCATACCTCACAGCAACATCCAACTCTTGAGCTCAAGCGATCCTATTGCCTTAGTTTTCCTATTTTTAGTAGAGACAAGGTCTTACTTTTGCTCAGCCTGGTCTCAAACTTATGGGCTCAAGCGATCCACCTGCCTTGGCCTCCCAGGGTGCTAGGATTACAGGCATGAGCCACCACACCCTGCTGAATTTCTGCCATTTAATATCTTAAAAATATTCCATTCTCTTTCCCACCTTCTTTCCTTCACTGAATCCTAAGCTCTCACCCCAAAGAACTTCCCAGTACCCCAAGCATGCTATTTAATTCCCTCTATTTGTTCCTGAAATTCAATGCACTTGCCTTTTAATCTCATATCCATATCCTATTAAGCATTAAAGTGCCAACTCAAATATCACCTACTTTTCAGTTTTCAGGACTGTGGAGATATATGGTATGTGGACCACAGACAACTTGATAGCAATATGAGCTTTTTTATTTAATAGCTGTGCCAACAACCTCAGGGAAGTTATTACATTCCTAAATTTCATATCTCCCATTTATAGGAGAGACAGTGATATTCAATGATATTCAATGAATCCTTTAATTCTTACCAAAACAGTTTTGCTTGGGGTAGAAATGTGTCAATTTTTAAATCCTTTTTAGCTAGGGTGATCATACAATAGTTCTCACTAACAAGATATTAAGTGGAATTTGCAATGAGTCACCTAGCACAGTTCTTTTGCCTCTTCCCTTCTTCCTGTCTGAACTCTGATCAATGGTGGAGGTGGACTAGTCATGGACAAAATGGCAACAAGTATATATGTGATGTAGATGAAAGCTGCATGATAGAGTTGATTATATGAAAGCATTAAAAGAGCCTAGGTTTCTGATCACATGAAGTCACCATATCAGCCCTGGTCAGACCTGTCTTTAAACTTTGTCTCACAAAAAGTAAGCCCTCTTTATTCAGCTAAACCATCATCATCAAGATCTGTTGCAAGCAGCTTAAGATGCACCTTAACAGACACACCATCAAGAAAATGAGGACAATACTTACTTTTTAGGATTTCAAAGTTTTATCATTAATAAGATTAGTTTTAGTAGTTCCCCCTTAACTGTAGGTGTACATTCTAAAACCTCCAGTGGATATACCCTTTTTATACCATGTTTTTTTCCTATATATACATACCTATGATAAAGCTTAATTTATAAATTAGGCACGGTAAGACAGTAAATAAAAATTAAAAGTTAGGTACAGCAAATAATAATAATAATATATATCATACATAAGGATATACTATAACAAAAATTATGGGACAGGCATGGCATCTCACACCCATAATCACAGCACTTTGGGAGGCTAAGGTAGGATTGCTTGAAGCCAGGAATTTTTTTTTTTTTTTTTTTTGAGACAGAGCCTCAAGCTGTCACCCTGGAGAGAGTGCTGTGGCATCACAGCTCACAGCAACCTCCAATTCCTGGGCTCAAGCGAGTCTCTTGCCTCCGCCTCCCAAGTAGCTGAGACTACAGGTGCCTGCCACAACGCCCAGCCATTTTTTGGTTGCAGCCGTCATTGTTGTTTGGCGGGCCAGGGCTGGATTCGAATCTGCCAGCTCAGGTGTAAGTGGCTGGCGCCTTAGCCCGTTGAGCCACAGGCGCCGAGCCTAAGGCCAGGAATTTAAGACCAGTCTGTGCACCATAGCAAGATCCTTCTATAAAAATAACACAACTGTTTTTACAAATTAAAAAGAAGTGCAAGCACCTATAGTCCTACATATTTGGAAGGTTGAGGCAGGAGGATAGCTTGAGCCCAGGAGTTTAAGGCTGTAGTGAGTTATGAGTGTACCACTGCACTCCAACTTGGGCAAGAGTTAGACTCAGTCTCAAAAAAAAAAAAAAACCCAACAACACAAAAAGTTATGTGAATGTCTTTTCTCCTCTTTTTTTTTGTAGAGACAGAGTTTCACTTCATCACCCTCAGTAGAGTACTGTGGCGTCACACAGCTCACAGCAACCTCCAACTCCTGGGCTTAGGTGATTCTCTTGCCTCAGCCTCCCGAGTAGCTGGGACTACAGGCACGCGCCACAATGCCAGGCTATTTGTCTGTTTTCCAGTTTGGCTGAGGCCGAGTTTGAACCTGCCACCTTCGGTATATGGGGCCGGCACCCTACTAGATGAGCCACAGACGCTGCTCTTTTCTTCTCTTAAAATATCTTATTGTATATATTTTTCAGATCCTGCTTGCCTATAGGTAATTAACCACAGAAAGTGAAACTATGGAAAAGGGGAATTACTACATAAAAGTTTGCATATATGTATTTGACATATTTGGACAGAATCTCAATATGTTGCTCTCGGTAGAGTGCCATGGCATCACAGCTCATAGCAACCTCAAACTCTTGGGCTTAAGTGATTCTCTTGCCTCAGCTTCCCAAGTAGCTGGGACTACAGGTGCCAGCCACAATGCCTGGCTATTTTTTGTTACAGTTGCCATTGTTTAGCAGGCCCAGGCCAGGTTTGAACCCATCAGTCTGGGTGCATGTGGCTGGTGCCATAGCCACTGTGCTATGGGCCCAGAGCCAAAATTTGCATATATTTAATACCATGTATCAGATTTTAAGGTTTTTTCATTTTAGACAGAGTTTAACTCTGTTGCCCAGGCTAGAAAGCCATGGCATCAGCCTCACTCACAGCAACTCCACACTCCTTAGTTGAAGCTATCCTTCCTCTTCAGCCTTCTCAGTAGCTGGGGCTACAGACGTGCACCACCACACCTGGCTCATTATTCTGTTTTCTTTCTTTTCTTTTCTTTTTTTTTTTGAGACAGAGCCTCAAGCTGTCACCCTGGACAGAGTGCTGTGGCATCACAGCTCACAGCACCCTCCAATTTCCTGGGCTCAAGCGAGTCTCCTGCCGCTGCCTCCCATGTAGCTGGGACTATAGGCGTCCGCCACAACACCCAGTCATTTTTTGGTTGCCGCCATATTGTTGTTTGGCGGGCCCAGGCTGGATTCGAACCCACCAGCTCAGATGTACGTGGCTGGTGCCTTAGCCTGTTGAGCCACAGGTGCTGAGCCGACCTTTTTTTTCTTTATGAGTGGTTTTTTTTTTTTTTGTAGAGACAGTGTCTCACTTTATTGCCCACCCTCGGTAGAGTGCCGTGGCATCACACAGCTCACAGCAACCTTCAACTCCTGGGCTTAAGCGATTCTCTTGTCTCAGCCTCCCGAATAGCTGGGGACTCCAGGCGCCCACCACAATGCCATGCTATTTTTCTGTTTTTGCAGTTCAGCCGAGGCCAGGTTTGAACCCACCACCTTTGGTATATGGGGCCAGTGCCCTACTCTATGAGCCACAGGTGCGGCCCTCTTTATGAGTTTTTAAAAAATATCCCAAACGTAGCCTGATATTCATGGATAACCTTTCAGATTTGTGCCATCCATTGGCCATAGATTTCTTTCCTTTCCTTCACCTTCCCTTCCCCCTTCCCTTTCCACAATTTCACTCTGTTGCCCTGGGCAGAGTGCCATAGCATCATCATAGCTCAGAGCAACCTCAAACTCTTGAGATCAAGCGATCCTTTTGCCTTAGCCTCCCGAGTGGCTGGGACTACAGGTGCTTGACACAACGCCTAATTTTTCTAATTTTAGTAGAGACAGGATTCTTGCTCAGGCTGATCTTGAACTTCTGAGCTCAGGTGGTTCACCTGCCTGGGCCTCCCAGAGTGCTAGGATTACAGATGTAAGCCACTAGGCCAGACTGGCCATAGATTTCTGATGTTAATAAGGTCCATTTAGATTTCCACCTGAGGTTTGGCGCCTATGGCTCAACAGGCTAAGGCACCAGCCACATACACCTGAGCTGGCAGGTTCAAATCCAGCCCAGACCCGCCAAACAACAATGACGGCTGCAACCAAAAAAATGGCCGGGACTACAGGCGCCCCCCACAACACCCCGCCATTTTTTGGTTGCAGCCGTCATTGTTTGGCGGGGTCCGGGCTGGATTTGAACCCGCCAGCTTAGGTGTACGTGGTTGGCGCCTTAGCCCATTGAGTCACATGTGCCAAGCCCTAACCGGTTTATTAAAAACACTTTTTTGTAATGGCTAACACCTGTAATCAATCCTAGCACTGTGGAAGGCAGAGACAGGAGGAGCTCTTGAGCTCAGGAGTTTGAGACCAGCCTGAGCAAAAGGGAGACCTTGTCATTACTAGAAATAGAAAAATTAGCCGTGTATTGTGGTGGGCGCCTGTAGTCCTAGCTACTTGGGTGACTGAGCCAGGAGGATTGCTTGAACCTAGGAGTTTAAGATTGCTGTGAGCTAGGCTAATGCCAGAGCACTCTAGCCTGGGCAACAGAGTGAGACTCTGTCTAAAAAAAATTTTTTTTGTAGCATAATAAACATTCAGAAAACTGGACATATCAGATGTGTGCAGCTTTCGTGGCATTTTCCAGAAATGGAATAAGCCTATATAATCAGCACTCAGTTCAAGAAATTATCACCAGCACCCCAGAATCCCCTTGTGTCCCTGCTAGTAGTCATCTTCCCCAAGGGAGACCACTACCCTGGCTTCTAATAGTATGGGTAGTTGTGTTTGCTTTTGTAATTATAAAAACTGAATCATGGATGGGCCCCGTGGCTCAGTGAGTAGGGCGCTGGCCCCATATACCGCCGAGGGTGGGGGGGTTTGATCCCAGCCCCAGCCAAATTGCAACAAAAAGAAATAGCCAGGTGTTGTCACGGGCGCCTGTAGTTCCAGCTACTCTGGAGGCTGAGGCAAGAGAATCACCTAAGCCCAAAAGCTGGAGGTTGCTGTGAGCTGTGATGCCACAGCACTCTACCAAGGGTGATAAAGTGAGACTCTGTCTCTCAAAAAATAAAAATAAAATAAATAAATAAATAAAAAACTGAATCGGGTGGTGCCTGTGGCTCAAAGGAGTAGGGCGCTGGCCCCATATGCCGGAGGTCACGCGTTCAAACCCAGCCCCAGCCAAAAACTGCAAAAAAATAAAAAAACTGAATCATACAAAACACAGTCTCCTGTTTCTGTATTTATTTGCCCAACATTATGTTTCACCCATGTTGTTTCGTACAGTTGTAGATTTTTCATTCCTGTTACCACTGGTAATTTTACTGTGCTATGAATATTGCAACTTACGTATGCATTCTTCTGTTGATAGGTGATTGACTATTTCCCAGTTTGGGGCCATTATGCCAGAACTGTGTTGTCCATGTCTTTTGGTTAATGTATCTTCATATTTCCTTCAAGAATAGATCTGACGGACAGGCGGCATCCCGGGGCCGGACAAATTTACATGTATTGAAGACCAGACCAGAAGCACTTCTGAATTAAGATCTCAATTCTTTGAGGTGGCGTTAAAGAGCACTAAGATCAGAAGATGAGTGAACTTGACCAATTACGGCAGGAGGCCGAACAGCTTAAAAACCAAATTAGAGATGCTAGAAAAGCATGTGCAGATGCAACTCTCTCTCAGATCACAAACAACATTGACCCT
>CAUYON010142779.1:0-36087 GCA_963573935.1 Arctocebus calabarensis | reverse complement strand
ACATTTCAGCCATCTGTTTATGCATAGGATCCTCGCTTGTGTCCGCCAGATTATTCCTTGGGGGGGTTGACCTAGTCTGGTTGTTCATATTTCCAGAGCTTTTCCGTTGATTCCGCCCCATGATTAATTTTACACCATTTGGCTAGATGAGTAGATAAGGACAATTTGGGCTGGGAGATCTAGGAGTAATGATTGACCAGTTCTTTGCTTAAAAGCTTGGACTGGTGTCTATACCTTTTCCCCTAGACTTTTGCCACTGCTTGCGAAACTGGGGACCTTCTTCGTGTGGTGAGGTTAAGTGGCTCTGTCTTATATTCAACTGGTCTTTGTCTTACCCTAGAGAATCTGTTACTCTGGATTGAAATCTGAGCTGTGAAGGAATACCAGTTAAGTCACTGCACCCCCCACAGGCAACAATTGAAAAAGCCAAATCAAACCTTCCCACTACCACACACCAAGGTTACCACTTCGAAAAGTCCTCGGGTGATTAGCCCAACTGAAGAGGTCCTAATGAATTGTCCTGCCAGCACCGAACTCAAATGGAAGAGTTAAAAAAGTCTCTGGCAACTAGATAGCAGGGATCCGCTGGAAGCTCTTGTATAATTCACTTTGATGCTCCGTGTGCTCTGGACGGCACCCCCCCCCCAGCAAGTAAATTAGTCTGGGAAGGTTGATGCCTCCTTCCCAACCTTGCCCCTCTGTCACACCCAGTCGGTGGTAACAGTTGTGACCCAGTTTCCTCCAATGAGCAGATGCTCCAGAGGTTTGCGCCTGGAGGTCTGTTGCTCCACAACCAGTCTCCTACTGTCTGTCACTGTTTGGCAGGGGTAGGTGAGGCCTGACAATCTGGGTACTTGATAGGGGCTGGGGCAATTCACTCAGTTCCAGCCCTGTCCCTGATTGATGTTGCTGCTGGAACAGAACAAGTTCGCGGAATTTATTTCTGTCAAGGCTATTTTCCCTCATCAGACTAGGGCTGCAAATGGGTTTTACTCAGTCTGTGAGTTCCAGCCCTTTGTCTCAACTTTCATCCCCTGAGGGCCAGGTTAAGCAAAGCAGCCCCTCTTCGAGTATTCTAACACCTGATGTGTCCAGCCGGTACACATCAGGCAAATCCTTTACGTTGCTTGGTTGCCAGTCTGCTTTGCCAGCACCAGAGAAGGGGACTGCTTCCCCTGGCTGCCCAAAAGACTGGGAGTGTTTCCTCAAAACTTCCCCAGGGCTGCAGTTCTCCAGCTACTGTTCCCAGGAGCTGGTTGCGAGTCTCATGCGTCAGGAGACCTTCCCACCAGCCAGGTCTTCCCTCGGCTCACTCCGAGCTGGAAAACCAGCACAGTTCAGGGACAGTCTGCACCCATCCATACCCCTCAAGAAAATCTCCAAGAATCAGGACTCTGCCGGGAACAGGCCCCCCGACCTTGGGGTGAGAGTGGAGGGGAACACCAGGAACACCAACTTGCAGGTAGAAAGTATACACAGTTTTATGCCTGGCTGGAGAGCACCACGGCACCCTAGTAGGGGAAGGAGGTTTGGTTTTTAGAGGGTCTCTCCCATGGGGTAGAGTGGGAGGACATCCGAACTCTGCTGGCTTGTTTGTATGAAGATATGGAGTATACTGCGAACCTCTTTCATGGGGGAAGGGACTCCCGTCCGCTTGGTGATGTGCTCTGTACCTTTTTGTTTGTGTCCTCGGGGTCTCAGGTCGCCCTAGCAGGGTTGATGTGCGCTCTTCGACCTTTTCTTTTGGCTTAGATCCAAACCATTGGCTTTCTTGCTGAGTTTCTGTCCTTTAACTCTCCTTCTGGACAGGAACCTCTGCAGAAAGCTGGCTGTAGATCGCCATCTTGGCTCTGCCCCCCACCCTTTCCTCTAATTCTTAATTAGTTCACGTTTTCAAAGTGTTTACTCACTTTTCTTTCTTTCTTTCTTTTTTTTTTTTTTTTTTGAGACAGAGCCTCAAACATGGCATCACAGCTCACAGCAATCTCCAAATCCTGGGCTCCAGCAAGTCTCCTGCCTCTGCCTCCCAAGTAGCTGGGACTATAAACACCTGCCACAACGCCCGGCCATTTTTTGGTTGCAGCCACAATTGTTTGGCAGCCTGGGCTGGATTCGAACCCGCCAGCTCAGCCCATTGAGCCACAGGCGCCGAGCCTCACTTTTCTTTATAGTTTCAATATTTAAAATACTTTTAAATAGTTTTGCATTAATTCACTGATGAACTCTGTTAAAATTATTTTTCTTGGCTTTGGGAAGCTCTATCCCTTCTTGCGGGTCTCTTATTCTGTGCCTTGGGGAAGTATAGATTGAGCTCTATAGAAGCAGGGTGGTGAAGGCAAGGCAGGCTCACGTTTAAGTAATAATTTGGAATAGGATGACAAATAGCTTTCTGGTTCTAATGTAAATAGCTGTTTTGTAAGTTTACAATCTCAGTTGTGCTATTGGGCTACTGCACAGAAATCAGGGGTGAACAATCGATTGGGCAGAACAATAGTTACTGGCAAAACTGACTTTAACGTGGTGATTATTTCATTTTATTTTACTTTAAATGTTAGAGAAAGTTGTGAAAGTCAGAATTAGGCTATAATATATATAACTTTATCATTCACATACTCTATGGCACATTTCAGCCATAAATCAGTAACTAGAGTTTGACTGAAATGTTATTCTGAATTATTCCAAAGCAGACTGGCTTCAGGAGATGTGAACATTCTTATGTGGGAAGTATCTGCCTTGGAAACTACTTGACTTGGCAGGACACAGAAGCCTTTATTTCCCACATGTCTGTGAATGCCTCCATTGCCAGGAATAATCAGGGGGATTTCCTATGGAGGAACCCACTGTTAGTGCTGAGGGCGTAAACTATAGACAAGCCAACCACTTAGCCCTTCATTGACATGGGGACACTTAAGACAGTGGATAGCGATTGCTAGTGATTATAAAATAAACTTTACATGTTAAAGCACTAGAGTTGAAGCTTTATCCTATAAAAATAATGACTGATTGATTTTGGACCAAACTGATGAGCTAAGATTAATATAATCCCATAGAATCTTAAAGTTTTAGAACTGAAAAGTGTCTTCAAATTCTAATCTCTCACTTTGTAAATAAAGAAACAGCCCCCTCTGAAAGTGTGAAAGATAGTAATAGTGCTTATACAGAAAAATATGAATGGTAGTGTTTATTTTTTTTATAACCACTGTATCAGTGTAGTGGGATAGGATTTTTATATTGACAGAAGGTTTTTAAAGGCAGAAGGCAATTGCAAGAATCTTTTTTCCATCTACTTTTCATCTTTTAGGCAGATTCTGCTGAGAAACTTAGAGAATATGGGCTTTCACACATCTGTAGCCATCCTGTGCTGGTGACCAGAAGTAGATCTTGTCCTCTGGTAGCACCACCAAAGTCACCTCCTATACCTCCCTGGAAACTCTTTCGTCACAAAAAAGAAACAGTTATAACAGCTGAACCTCAAGGTATGTACCGCATTGTCTTCAGATCTTTCTGATCAACGTTTCTATGTACGAAGGTAAAAGATGGATGGCCCGGTAAAGCACTCAACAGTGCACCTTAAATCTACATTTAATTTTTATGTACACATTTTATGTCTTTAAAGGATTAATTCTCCACATCTCAGAAGCTGAGCAGTTTGGTTCTTGTCTAAATTGATTAGCTATATCGAGGTCATCCTTTGAGTAATGGCATTGGTGTGATTAATGTGATAGAAAAGTGATTGTAGCAAATGATAGGGAAACTTAAACAGTATATATGAAGTCATTGGGGGTGAATTTCTAATGTGGAAATCACCATAGAGCAGCGGTTCTCGACCTATGGGTCACAATTCACAGGAACTGTATTAAAGGGCCACGGCATTAGGAAGGTTGAGAACCACTGCCCAAGAGTATCATGTAGGACATAATCTTTGAATTATGGATTTATATTTAGATCTCTCCTAGGAATAGAACTTCTGTCCTGAACTTGCTCCTGTGTTAATTTTGCCCAGAAGCCACAGGGAAAACTGTGAATGACAGTTGGGTTCAGAAACAAATGGTTCCCTTGGACTCAGGGCAGGGAGGGGAGTGTTCCCACCTTGTTCTTATTCTCACAATTCAATTCTAAATTCTTCTTATGTCTGATTTTTCATCCCTTCAGGTTTTTTTTTGTTCTATATAAGTCTTCACATTCTCACTCCTTTTTTTCATGAGCAGCAAGTTTGAATGGAAGTGGGATCAAGATCAGTTTTAAAGCAGAAAAGACAACATGAAGGGAGGCGATTAAAATAAAAATCATTAAGAATTGGAAAATGAAGCCTTTGCAGAATAACTCATAATTTATGTATATTTATTCACTATAGATAGCCATCCCCTTACTAATTTAGCCTTTGTAATTCTTAATGGAGGAGGATAAACAATTGGACTGCTGTGGATTATCCACTGGACGCATGTTACATGTACATAGTCTCATTCCAAGAGGCTTAAATTATCTTTGTTCAAAATAGCCTTTTGATCACACTTTTTTGTGTTCATCTCCTACTCTCATATTTTCTTCCTTTATCTTTTCTAATACTTTTTCTAATTCTACCAGTTCTCTGACACCCAAACATGTTCAAGAAATCATTGTATCTCTGTAAACAGAGGTCTGTTACCTGAATGAACAATGAAAGCAAAGCCACTAGGAACATGTATTGTGCCATTTACTGAAGGTATTGCTGCTAAGCTCATAAATGTGCTTTGAATGGTTGTTCCCAGGATCCATTAGCCACCACTCGAACCCCTCCTGGTGTTGGAAATACCCTTGACTTGCTATGGCTCCCACTACTACTTCATTGTTGCCAATCCTTCATTCTCAATGATACTCAGGATCCTAGAACTGTGATGGCCTTATAGATTGGAATATTTATTTACCTGTTCCTTGCCTCCTAATTCCTGCCATAATTTGTATATTTGAAAAATATAAATAACATCTCTTAACCATGTGATTTTCCTCACATTTGCTTTCTGCCTATATTGACAGTCAGTACAGCTGGTAGCAAAGATTTCTCTAGCACAACGTATGTTATCCTTGTCAGAAAAGAACAAAGATAAAGAAATATCTGATTTGGGATGGACACAAAAAATGATCAATTCATTTTTTACTTAGGCCCCACTGCCTCTTACCTTCCTGATCAATTATTTCAGCCATTTCCTTATATTCCTCGAGTTTCTGTAATGGGCTGTTGGTGCCAATAGCGTACCTCTGCTCTTTGTGTTAAAATGTCTTATGTTCCCTCCTTCCTCCCTTTCTTTCCTCCCTCCCTCTCTTCCTATCTTCCTTCCTATCTTTTGCTGTCTTTCTTAAACCACATCCACATAACAGTTGAAAGGGAAAAAAACAATCCTTTATTTTTAAATGCTATATTTTAGTTAAGTGCATGGAGAGACTTAAAATAACTTGTTCATCCAGAGCATTATGGAATAGCCCAATGAAAGGAAGAGAAGGGAACATACAGAGTAACCTGTATGACAGTTGTATAATTCTAGGTCAGTAAATACTCTTTGGTAAACTGGGGATAAAAATCTAATGATTGGTGGAATTCCATAATGACATTATCTCACCTAGTGACTCATCATGCGTAATTATCTTTATCCTCTTCATTGGAGTTAATATTTAAAGTGAAAATTAATAAAAAAAAATGGGGAAGGGTATCCTTTTAGAGGACAGCAGAGCACAATCTGAGAAAATTTATGTATACTCTGTCACAGCCTCACTTTTCTCCTAATAATCTCCCCCAGTGTTTAATTCAGTGTTCACCATGGTGATGCCTGTGTTGTGTCCCTCACTCATTAAGAATTTCTTACTTCTGGCTCGGCACCTATGGCTTAGCGTTTAAGGCACCAGCCACATACACCAGAGCTGGCAGGTTCACACCCAGCCTGGGCCTGCCAAACAACAATGACAACTATAACCAAAAAATAGACCGCATTTTGGTGGGCGCCTGTAGTCCCAGCTACTAGGGAGGCTGAGGCAAAGAATAACTGAGTGTGAGATTGCTGTAAGCTGTGACCACACAGCACTGTACTGAGGGTGACATTTGAGACTCTGTCTCAAAAAAAAAAAACAAAAAAGAATTTCTTACTTCTCACCTACAGGATCTTCTAGGAATATCCGCAGATCCTGTCTTGAACAGCTGCTTTCTTTTCTACTCATGAGCTTTACTTTGTTATACTTTTTTTCTTCCAACATTATCTCCTTATGTTAGTTCACATTTCTCCTTCATGTCCTAAGCCCAATTGTGCTGCAGAGGTTAACTAAGGGAACATACTATTTTTTTTTTAGTAAAATACATTTATAGAAAATCATCCTGTACTCAAAATAGCAAATATCAAAGAATATCACTATAAGACACTGCTCAATTTCTCCCTTAAGCCTTAATTGTTTCAAGTAATCTGGAAAGCAACTAAAGAGTAGACAAAAATATCTAATATTGGCAACATCTATAAACTCTTTCAATAAAAACCTTACATATCTTTGTACCTTTTTTGAAATTCGCTGAGTAATTAATTAATTGGTAGTGTATTAAATGTTAACTTCTGTGCACAATTCTGAAGATTGAATAAAATGTACATCACCCTTCCTAATTGCTATTTTTTAGATCCAGTAATAAATGAGCCTGAACAGTTTCTTGAGATTTCAAGTCCGTTTTTGAATTACAGAATGACTCCATTTACAATTCCAACAGAAACGTTAAGTATATAACATTCTTTCTCACAAATGCATTTTGTTAACAAATAAAACATTTTGTGATGTATGTGGTTAAAAAATCATAACTCTAAATGACAACATTTTAAGGAATATGGATTTAAGAATAAAGTCATCTGTATATGTGTGTGTATATATATCACACATACACATATATATGTCATTCCACTGATTCATTTGATTAACAGGTTCTGCTCACCTTTTGTGGGTAGCTGTTCTGAACTGATGTTTGTTTTCCTCCCAAATTCATATGTTCAAAGTTCTAACCTCCAATATTTGTATTTGGAGACAGGCCTCTAAGAAAGTAATTAAGGTTAAACAAGGTCATAAATGTTCTGATAGGATTAGAGTCCTGATGGGGAGAGATGCCAAGAGTTTGCTTTCTCTCTCTGTCTCCATGCACACACAGTGGGCAGGCCAGTGAGCACACAGAGAGACGGCAGCTGTCTGCAAGCCAGGAAGAAAGTCCCTCCATGAGAAATAACCCTGCTGGCCACCACCTTTATTGATCTCAGGACTTCTGGTCTCCAGAATTGTGAGGCAATACATTTCTCCTCTTTAAACCACCTACCCTGTGGTCTTTTGTTGTAGCAGCCCAGGCAAAACGAACCTAGATTTTGTTACAGAGGAGTAGGACGCTTCTATGACAAATATCTAAAAGTATGGAATTAGCTTTGAGTACTGGGTAGAGTATAGAAGAGTTTGGGGGTACATGCTAGGAAAACCTACATTTCCCTGAACAGACTTTGGCTAGATCATTCTGATAAAGTCTCAGAAAGAAAAGAGAACACACTTCCACATTAGAGGAGGTACAAATAATTATAAACAGAATGTTGCTATAAATATGGACAGTGAAGTCCTTTCTAGTAAAGTCTCGGGCAAAAATGAAGAACAGATTATTTGAAACCGAGCAAAGGTAATTCTTGTTACGAAATGAATTGCGTTTTAGTATTTTATGAAAGGTAGAACTTGTAACAATGATACTGGATGTTTAGCAGAGGAGATTTCTAAGCAAAATGTTGAAGGTGTGGCTGGTTCTTCTAACCACTTACAGTAAAAACGTAAGAGGAGAGGGATGAATTAAAGAAGGAAGTGTTATGCAAAAAAGGAACCAGAACATAAAGATCTGGAAAATTCTCAGCCTGTCCATATTGCAAAATAAGAGATAGTGTGTTTTGAAGAAAATGCCAGGAGTCTAATTAGACTACCACTAGATAAAGAAATTATGTAATTGTACCCATAATCTTATCATGTGGAATGGATTATTTAAGCAGAAATCTACCAGTTTGAACTGAAAGGGATGAAAATGGGACAAAATAAAAGAAGGCTGTGACATTTCTGGGGGTTGATAGAATGGGAACACGGAGCTATCCAGCTGCAAATCTGCTGTCATCCAAGGAAAGGCCAGAACTGACCCCTAGAGTGATTCAGAAATCATCTGGGCTGTGACTCCAGGGCTGCTTCCTCCTAGACTTCCCCAGGTGAAGTGGTGTCACAGAGACCTGAGGTAACTGGGTGCCCTTCACAGCCTGGGGAGTGACACTGCCCCCACAGTGGGCCCTGAGGCTCCCTCTTGAGCCTTAAGACCTACTGAAATTTGCCTTCCTAGGTTTTGGACTCATATGGGACCTGGCACTCCTTCTGTCTTTTCTATTTCTCCCTTTTGAAATGGGAATGTCTATCCCATTCCTCTCCCACCATTGTATCTGAAAGCACTTAACTTGTCCAATTTCAAAGGTTCACAGAGGGAGATGAATTTTGCCTCAGGATGAATCCTACCTAGCTCCAGGCTCACTTGTATATGATGTAGATGATAATCAGACTAAACTTTGAACTTTAGACTTCAGAGTTGATGTTGTAATGACTAAAAACTTGTGGTTGTCGGGATGGGGTAAGTGTATTTTTCTTATGAGAAGGATGTGAGTGGGGGAGGGGTGCAAAAAAGTATGTTTCTCCCAGATTGATGTATCAAACCTCAATCCTCACTGGGGCTGTATTTGGAGATGGGCCTCGAAGGAATTAAATAAAGTGATGTTATAGGGAAGGGGCCACCCATAACATTAATGTCCCTGTAAGAAGAGACACAGGAGAGTGAATCTCTCTCCAAATCCCCACACTGAAGAATGCATGTGTTATTGTAACTCACGCCACCCATAAGACTAACGGACCCCAATTTAGGCTCAAATCACATGGTGATGATTTATTTACACCTGCACAGGCAGACCACTCCCCCAAAGGGCAAGGCCCAAATCAGGTGGTTACATCTGCGCAGGTGGACCACTGCCCAGAGGGCAAGCGGCCGTCAAGAGAAATGCAGGCAGCCTTTTATAGCTTTTGTGGCAAAGCAAAGGTATACAAAAGCGGAACATGGCCGGTTACAGGGCGGGGTCACAGTCAGGTAGTTGGCTCAGGGTTTAGCTGTGTGGCGGCTCAGGGGGGGTAGCTCAGTAACCATAGGGACAACTTGGAAAGCCCAGTACCTGGGAAACTCCGCTTGAGTGACTTTCCACCATTGTTTAGCTGGATATGGGGGTTGAGGTAAGTTTTTCATCATTGTGTTTCAACCGCGGCCAGGGGGGTCAGGGAACTCAGAGAACTTCCTTGTCAGAAACCTGTTCTCAGAATTAACCCGGGGGGGGGGGGCATGCTGGGGACCAAGGCTGAGACAGGCTAGACAGACTTGGGTCTTTTGGGGGGCTGTCGGCCTACAACAGTGTGAGTGCACAGCTTTAAATTTGTTATAGAAGTTCAAACAGACGAATACAGCAAAAACTGTATTTCATGTGAAGATAGAAAAATAACACCCTCTCTCTCATCAATAGCAACTTTTGGGGGAAGCTGCATGTATAAGTACATAGTTACGATAAAATACAACAATGGGCTTTACAAAGCTAAGTCTCAAATCCTATGGTTGTACATCAAAGAAATTATTTTGCAGAAGTAACTGGAGCCCTGAACACAAGAGTCTTAGCTTCAGTGACTGTGCAGGGGTGGGGAGAACTTGTCTGCAGCCTGTGATACAGGCGGCTTTCCCGGGGATCATGGCTCCTCATCTTCCCAGTGGTCTTAAGTGTATCCAGAGTTTGAGGTTCTGACCTCCTTCTCTTCCCCCATTACCCAGACATAATCTTCCAATTAAAAGTTTTACAATTCAGAGACAAAATGGAAGCTTTGTCCTGAGGGCAAATATTAGTTAGCTGCTGTGAAAGTCATTGTATAATTAGCTCACCTGCCCTTGCAAAGATTTCCTTCCACACTGTCTATAGCCCATGTCTTTCCCTAAGCCTCTGCTGCTTTAGTTAAAGATTCATTGGAAAGGTTCTGGGTAAAGTCACTGACTCTGCTCTCTTTATTATCCTAATGGGATAGTGAGTTTTTTCCGCTTTGCTGTTTTACCATCAATCTTCTCAACTGTCTCTGAGAAATGTATTATAGCTCTCCCCATGGCATTTCTATTTTGCTGGTACTATTTGATCTTGATTTTATTTTTTAATTTCTCTGAGATTCCAGTGGGATGTAGCAGAAAGAAAAGGGGTGCATTTGTGTTCAGTCTGCTATTTTGAATTGAATGCTAATCTTTCCTCATGATTCCCCCCATTCTGCTATCCCCTTCATTTGCATTTCACCTCTCACTGCTGTTTTCTTTTCTCTGTTCCTTATCCAGATGGACTCACACCTCTCTTCACCTTTGTTAACCTCCATTTCCCATTCCATAAAACCGGCAAGGCAAACAAACCAGGATCAAGAAAAATTAGTACATTTATAGAATTTTCTGAAGAGTTCATGAAAAGTATTGATAGGTTGAGGAAGGCTTTATATTTTGGTGATATTTGAGCAACCTAAATACTACACAGAGAACACTGGATACTCCTGCTCCTAAAGCATTCAGGGTTCCCTCTGGCCCCCATTATTAGTAAGTAGTCTCACAAGCTTTTCACCATTGTAGGATGGCCCCTTTCTTCTCTTCCCTTCTCCACCCTCTTGTTTCATTCTTTCTCAGAGCAGGCTGACTTGCTATTTTTATTCTGCCCTGTCTCCCCAAAGACTATACCTTGAAAGCCTCACCTTTTACCTTACCTATCCTGTCTTCATCCTGGACCTGCTTGAGACACACCGAGGGCTGCCAATGAGAACAGCCACAAACGGTGGGTTGTGGAGCCCGGGATTGTGAACTTCCCTGCACAGCAGAGGCCCCTCCTTTGAAACTGTTCTGTCCCCACCCGCCAGCCTTTATACTCTGGGCCTGGAATGGAAGGGGCAGTCCCATTGATTTCCTGAATATCTTCAGGGTCATTCTTCCATTGCTTGGACAACAGGGTCTTTGTTGAATAGCTCCTGGCTTCTGTGGATATGACTGATCTATATTAACCTCCTTACAAATGTGGCCACCCTCCGTGTTCTCTTCCAAACAGACTTTCTCATTTTTTCCAATATAGATTGATTTGGAAAGAATTTTCCAAATCAATTTCTCTCTTTTATTATAAGGACTCAAAAGAAGTCAAGACACATCACTTTACTTAGAAATATTCTCAAATACTTAATTTCATCTCTGCAAGGACTATCTTTCATAAATAACTAGAACATAACTCAGTGAAGTTCTGTGCCATTTTATAACAAGGTTGGCCTTTCTTCCATTTTCCAATAATATGTTCTTCATTTCCATCCAAGAGCTCACCAGAATGGCTTTTACCATCTATATTTCTATGAACATTCAAGTTCACAACCACTTAGGTATTCTCTAAGAATTTTGAGGTAGTGCTCCTCCTTTCTTTCTGGGCCCTTGCCAGAAGGTCCATTCTTGGCAATGTGGGATTTTCATAATATGTAACTCAAAACTCTCCCAGCCCCTGTCCATTATGTTCCAAAACTGCTTCCACGTTTTTAGGTAGTTGTCATAGCAGCATCCCCATTTGTCAGAATAGATTTTCTGTCTCAGCCAAGATTCAGGGAGTTCTAAAAACATCAAACAATATAAATACAAAGAAAACTGAAGCTAGATGCCTTATTTTAAAACCAAAGAAAAATGGAATGCAACAATGTATAGAGATAAAAGTGAAATAAAGGCTGCTACTCAAAGCAACATGGGTAAATCTCACATTAAAAAAAAAAGTTAGCCAAAGAATTCTGGCACAAAAAGTGCATTAGATTGTTGTTTATCATTTTATTAATAAACAGTAAGAAAAATAAAAAAGCAGTATGTGTTTTCGGAAGTCATGATAGTGGTCACCTGTGGTGAAGGGGTATTGGTGATGATTGACACGTGCCTCTGGGAGGGCTTGGAGGGTGTCAGGACTATTAAAACCATTTGATATGAATAATAGTGATTTTTCATGTTTACTTTGTGATGTCCAAGCAAGTGTACATTTTTTATTTGGGAACTTTTAAAAATGTATCTCAAACGTCAATAAAACTTGATTAAAGCTATTGAATGGTCCATTCATAGGTCACATGACCATTGGGTATGGTTTTAGTCTTGTCTTGGATATACTATAATCCATAGTAGGAACATAAACTGATAAGATAAAAGCAGTCAAATGTAGACCAGTACCCTTAACTTGGTACTTTACTACTTTCAGAGACTTTTTATATCCTATCCAGCCAAGTAACATTTCATTTGTTCTACTTAAGTTTAGCATATTAGAGATTTAAAAAAATATATTTTACCTTTAAGTTTCTGTCAGTTCTATGCATCAATATTTGAACATTGATATTGGATGGGCAGGTGGTAGGCAGATTCAGTAACAGTCATGTCAAGCCTTACAGGACAGCTTTGTAAACATGAAAGATAATTTCCTGATACTTTGGCTTTTAAATTTTGTTACCATTATAAAATTGTAAATCTATTTTGTTTTTCTCAAACTGTTGTGAGTTTCTTTTTGTTTGCTTGTTTTAGTACATTTTGTTTTGTTTTTGTTAGAGACAGGATGTTGTTATGTTGGCCCAGGCTAATCTTGAACTCCTGGATTCAAGCAATCCTCTCACCTCAGCCTTCCAAGTAGCTGGGACTACAGGCATGAGCCACCATGCCCAGCTTTAAACTTTTAATTTCAAGTAGATCTTATTTTATAATAAATCTATTAATTTCTATAAACAGTTAAAATAAATAGATAAATTTATTTAAATATTTTACATTGTTAACAAAAATACCATAGACTGGGTGCCTTGCGCACAACAGAAATTTTTTCCTTATGATTCCAGACACTGGAAGTCCAAGATCAAAGCACTGGAAGATTTGAGGTCTGGTGTGAGCTCACTTTCTTCTTCTGCAACCTCACAGGGCTACAGAGTCAAAGGATCTCTCTGTGGTCTCTTTTATAAAGGCACTAATCCTATTCATGGAGTCTCCACCCTCATGCCCTAATCATCTCTCAAAGGCTCCACACCCCAAACACCATCACATTAAGGATTATGTTTCAAAGTATGAATTTTGGAGGAATGCAAGTATTCAGCCTATAACATACAAAGAGAATTTACCTAAACTTACAATTAAAATGTTAATGCTTCATAATTTTTCTAATTAATTTTATGCTTAACATTTGCCACTGTTATTAGTCCAGGTTATAAAATACTATGCCACTGTTATAGTCCAGGTTTTTAAATACAGATATAGAAATAGATGATAGAGATGGAGATGGAGATATAAATGAGAGGGAATTTATTGGGGTATTTGGCTCATGTAATTACTGAAGCTGAGAAGTACCATGACCTGCAAGCTGGATAACCAGGGAGACCAGTAGTGTGTCATCCTGTCTAAGTTGGTAAGCCTTTGAACCAGGGAAACCTGTTATGTAATTTTTAGTCTGAGACCAAAGGTCCAAGAACCTGGGGTGCTGCTGGTGCAAGTTCCAGAGTGCTAAGGCCAGAGAACCTGGAGTTCCAACACTGAAGGGCAGGAGGAAAGTGCATCCCAGCTCCCAGAGAGAGCCAGTTCACCTTCCCCAGGTCTTTCTGTTCTATTCTTTCCAGGCCCAAGGCCAATTGGATGGTGCCTGCCCACACTGAGAGCGGATCTTCCCCTCTGGATGCACTGACTCACCCATCTGTCTCCTCTAGAAACAGCTTCACTGACACACCCAGGAAGAAGGCTTGACCAGCCATCTAGGCGTCCCCCACTCCAGTAAAGCTGACACCTACAATGAACCATTACACACACGATAATTTTGCCATTTCAAATAATTTTTGTTCATCTCACAGCTAATCTAGTTTACATACTAATCAGAGATTACGAGTGTTTTAAGAATTGGAGCTGCAGAGCAGGACAAACTTCCTCACAGTTTAAATAGTTAAACTCAGTCCTTTAGAATCTCTATGCCAGTCAGGACCAAAAATGGATTGGTTTCATAGCCTGAATCCCCTGAATTTTTCTTTTCTTTTATTTCTTTGTATCTTTTTTTAGCTTTATTACTTGATTAAAATGGTGGATTAAATTCTAATACTCAGATACAGACGACTTCATCCCTTATTGGATTTAATTAATCTACTCATTGCTTGAATCTGTTATGAATACATTTCCATATTCATTTTATTTGACAGAGCCAAAAGAAAGGTATATGAATGGCATTTCACCTTATGTAAAAGACACATCCCTTGACCCGCTTTGCTGTAGATTCTGAGCTTTCAGCTCAAAATAAGAAGAGTATCTTTCGCCCTCCCCTTTTCTTCATTGTGAGTCCTTGAAAATGACTGCTGTCACAACTTTTTATCGTTGGAACACTTGAAGTTTGCTCATTCTTGTTTCATGGCCTTGTTTGATAGAACTGGAGCCTCACAAATGTGTTTGTGCTACCCTCTAGTGGCTTAGTGGCAGTTTCACATAAATCAGAGAAGTTTAGTTAGGATGAATTAGGAAAGTTTTACACAACTGGAAAATTAACAGGAAAATAAATTTTGATAGATGAAGTCTCGATATATAGAACTTAATTTTATCCTTGAGACACATTTACCTAAAATATATACACTATAACAAATGTCTTTTTATTGTAACTACAACATTCTAGGTCTGGCAAGGTTGATCTGGGTTCATATCAGCAGTTGAGAGGAAGTACTGTCTGTCTGGGTAGCTAAGAGGAATGTAGCCCTTAGAGTAAGGGCTCAAGACCCGTAATTCATTTCCTGACTCTGAGCCCTTGTTTCACTGACACATTACTCTGATACTTAATTGAATCAATGCCCAATGTCAACTTTCTATGTTTTGAACATCAAAATCCAAAGATGACCACCACATCCGTAAACCAAATAGCGTTCCAGAAAGTTTTGACATCAATATACTGACTGATATAGGATATCTTTTCAGTAGCACAGAAAGTGATGCAACGTTTGAACATGAAGCAGAGAAATCACTAGATAAGAGAATGAGAATGACAAAATGAACAAAGAACTTCCTGTGACAAAACTGTAGTCATTTATTAGTAATTTCAAATTAAGTAACGGAAGTTTGTTTTTTGTTTGGTTTCCATTAGTCACTATGTACGCTCTTTTATTAAGAAAGGGGTTCCCCCAGGATCTGGTTTGCCTTCTGTCGCTGAAACTGATGAAACTGCTACCGTGAGCCAGACAGACTTTCCTCAAATAGCCGGAGCCGTATCTCAGGTAATTGTGTTCCTCCTACCGTTGGCCCACCTCTTAATGATAGAAGACTTTTTTCCTTAAATTGTGAAACATGTTATACATACCAAAGAATACATGACTTGCATCTGAACAGTAGACAATACTATTAACATAAATATATTATGACCTAGCTTAGAAAATGGAATATTCATCTATTGCAGAAGTCCCCTGTGCATTTCTTTCTGGTCATATTTCCTATTGCAATTTAGATTTTAGTATCAAACAGCTCTATACTATTCGAACTTTGCCAATTATATATATTTGTAAATGATATGAATACGTAGCTTAGCTTGTTATATAATTTTAGTGGGCTCCTATTGTATTCTTCTGTGGCTTCTTTTAATGTAATGTATATGATGTTATGGTTCATTCATTTCACTGGCCAGTCGTATTTCTGGAGTAACTATGGTACAATTTTTGTTTAATGTACCACAGTGTCAGTGGTTACATCCATCACTTCTTGATACTTTCTATTGTATGCAATGGTGCCATGGATTTTCTTAAATGTCCCTCATTTGCATACAGTTTGTTTAGTTTCAGGGTTCAAAGCTTTTTTTATGTGCTATGTCTCTGCTTAGTAACTTTGTAAAACTCTAGCACATGATGAAAACAACTCATCGCTTTCTGCGGGTCAGTTAACTGAGGATTGTTGATGGGGAGCAACACAGCTGTCTGTGTGGGGACACACCTTCAGTGTCTAAAAGCATAGCGGTTGTAGTTGACCAGCTGTAGGTCAAAGGAGTATCTGCTGACAGGAAGATGTGCCCACTTAAAATGCAACAATGGGTCTAATACCTACTGTCAAATCGAAGCACTACTCAGCATATGTGATCTTTTAAGATATTTGCAACAACTGTACTATAATGCAAAATATTGTGATTTTGTTTGTTGGTAGGGGCACAGTTATTTCTAATAACATCACGGCTACTTGCCTACATTGACAAATTGATAATTGAAGAAAATATTACATTTTAGTTAAAGATGTAATTTTTTTTCTCACCATCCATTTTAATAGATTCATGAAATTTAATTATGGGCCCTGGTAGACACTAGATCAGGAAGCCTTGCTCTAGGACAGTAATTTTCAACTGGTGTGCCATGAAAAGTTTTAAAGAACCTTAATTAAATTATTTTCAAAAGGATTTCAAAGCACAGTAAGCATAGTCTGTTTTTTTTTTTACCCTTTTGTTTTTTGTTCCACATAATTTAAGCCTGTCACAGAAGATTAACTAGAGGTCCAAGTGTACCGTGAGATAAAAAAGGTTGAAAAACACTGCTCTGGGATACAAATCTCAGTGTGCAGTTGATGGAAATAAACGTATTTCTCAAAACAAATCACAAAAGGACTACCGGTGAGGTGGGTGCCACCACACCCATCTAATTTGTGTGTGTGTGTGTGTGTGTGTGCAGAGACATTGTCTCACTATTTCCCAGTTTGGTCTCTACCTCTTGGCCTCAAATGATTCTCCCACATTGGCCTCCCAAATTGCTGTGATTACAGGGATAAGCTACCATAGGTGGCCACTGTATTTTTAGTATTTGAATGTGTCAATATGTTACCTACTAAAAAATAAATAACCCTTTATAACCACAACACTGGCAACAATGTACAATACTAAATGTGGGCCAGGATGTGACATAACTCTCTTCCAATATTGGAAGAAGTGGATATTGAGACACACATATTGGAAAATTGGTTGGCATTTCACCTTGCAAAAGTAAAACTCCCTCATTAAGCAACTCTCTATTCTCCCTACCTACTTTTCTTGACTGAGTTTGGTGTCAAATCCAAGAAATTATTGCCAAATACAATGTCATGAAGCTTTCTCTTATTTTTTCTTACAAAAGGTTTATAGTTTGTCTCTTTGTCTTTTGTTATGAACTTTACTGGCTAAATCTTCTATTAAGTTTATTTTATTTTATTTTATTTTGGTTGCAGTTTGGCCGGGGCCAGGTTTGAAACTGCCACTCTCGGTACATGGGGCCAGCGCTTGACTCACTGAGCCACAGGCGCCACCCTCTATTAAGTTTATTTTACTCATTTTATTTTTATTTTCTAAGAGCTCCCCTGTTCCTGATTCATTTTTTGTAGAATTTTTTTATTTGATAGATGAATACCCTTTTATTTTTCTGGTATTACTAAATTAAAAAAAATGCTGCTCCCTGTATTATTGTTTCTGTTTCCTATGTATAAGGAATAAGACCACAGGGATTGGTATATCCTTAGCCATCCACTCATGTTATCAGAGCCAGGCTGCACAGAAGAGCTGGGAGTCGCAACACTCAGTACGTTTCCTCTGCTCTCTGCCCACTAGCCTCTCCTGCTTTCCACCATGTCTGTGAATCCTGATATGGAGTCTTCTTATTTAATTCCCTACCTGAAACAATATGTATCTGGTGTCCCGTTCAGCCAGAAGAAGACTAGATGCTAACCCAGAAGGGACTAGGGAGAAGAAGTGGAGTCCCTTAATAGAGACAGTCAACCTGTCTCTGTGTTTCCAGCCTACATCTCATTCTCTCCTCCTCAGATACAGATGGTTCCTGGGGTCAGAAGGCAGGGATGGGCTTGGCTTTGCCCTTGCCACATAGTCAGTTACCTCTATCTCCTCACCCACTTGACATCATCCAAAATATTGTTCCCGCAGTCCGTAGTCAGTCCGTATGAGTTTATACCATTATATTTTTACACTTACTGGTATTTTAGTTGTGTTCTAGAGAAAACAGAGTTTTACACATAAATTCAACTTAATTTCCCCATTAAAAGTTTTACGAATAATTTTTGAAATTGAGGCCAGCCTTTTTATGTCCAGTATATTATTTGCCAAAAATAATCTCATTAATTTCTCTGTATTAAAGACAAGTTCCTCATAAAAATAATATTTCTACTTGGTGATATTACTGATTTAATTGTACTTTTAGGATTCAACCATTTAATACATTAACACATTATGTGTTTTCATGTCACAAATTTAAACCTCGAGCCAACTGTTTAAATCCACATCCTTTGAATTTTACAGTTAATTCTATTTTACTGTGTATCTTAGCAAGTTTCCCCAGAAATATATTTCTTCAATGTTTCAAAAACTGTATTAACTCTAGTAAGAACTTTGGTGTTGTAGATCGGTAGTCCCCTACCTCTGGGCTATGTACCAGCCCTCCCAAATCCCCCTACCCCTGCCTGGCACACTGTCCATGGAAAAATTATCTTCCATGAAACTAGTCTCTGGTGCCAAAAGGGGTGTGGAGCCCTGCTAGATAATGGTAATATTTGACTGAATTCAAAATGGTTTCTTAATGTGTTCTTTCAATTCCTAGGGAAATATGTCTGCACACACTGCACTTGGAAAAGGTAAATTAACAATCTCCTCATGACTTATTTTTCAATGGAGTTCAAGGCATACAGGAGTCTCTCTGCTTCCGGACAGCCTTTAGCTGTTCATTTGGTGTTCAGCAGCGTCTTTACTGTCTCCTCTGGCTGGTTGAGTCTAATTTGCTCTGGCTAGAAACACGAGAGAACGGCACTTGTTAAATTCTAGCCAAACATGGAAGAGGATCTGATTAAGGATCCATGAGTAAATTCGTGCGTTTTAAGGCATACAGTTTGTGATTAAGATGCTGAAACCACTGCGACTCCTCAGGTCCTGAATAAAGACTTGGTCAAGAATGAAACTAAAAAACAAATTAAATAAAATGAGCAGTGGGGGTGGGGTGGGGTGGTGGCATATGTATATATAAAAGTTTGGATCCAGAAGTCGACAATAATTTAATAACATTACTTGATGAAAGACCATAGACTCACGGCCGTGGGGAGTAATCAGAGGTCTTCCTGAAACACATTTGCTACAGTGGGAAGACCTTTCCAGTTTTCATTTCCCTCTTTGTTGTCTCAGCCATCTCCTCTCAGAGGTGACTATGTCCACTGCAGATTTTAAGAACATAAGGTAGCTAATTTCTGTTGTATCTTCACAGTCTTCAAAGAATGTATGTGCCAATTCATCAACATGATTTCAAAGTTTCTGAACACCCTGATATGCAGAGAAGTTAAGATTAAATTCTCCCCAGTGCATGAAATGTGTCTTTGCGTGGGCCTCCACACATTTGAGGCCTGCGTGTGGAAGATTATTTCACTAAACATTTTCTCCCCAATAGACTGACATGAAACGCCCCTTTATAAATTTCCACATTTTGATAACTTGTTATCGGGCCACATGAGATGTGCTCAACGTGTTTGTCTTCTGGTAGGCATAGATGAACAAATCGATCTCGGATTGGGAGAGTCCCACCAGATTGATGGCATTAGCGTGGACAAAGATTTGATCAGCCAGATAACAGAAACACAGGAAAAATCGCAGGATGAACTTTCGACCATAAATAATAGTGTTTCTAAAGAAATATGGCTAGATTTTGAAGACTTCTGTGTATGCTTTCAGTAAGTATCTAAATGTGATTCATCTGACTATGTTGTAGTGGTTAAATTTGGGGGCTGCACTATTATACAGATTCACATGAGATTCACATTTGTGTGTTTAATACAGTGGTTACATAACCTATTGATTCTTAGCGATCATTCAAAAGAGTTATGTCAGTATTAGCTTGGTGTTGGTATAATGTCAAATAAAAATTTTAGAAGGGGAAAAATAAATGTGTTGATTATCCACATAACATATTCATAGCCAAACCAATCTCAGTGTTGTTTTGGCTTCTCCCCAAAGACTTGTTAATTAAAACAAAGACAATTTACTCACTAGGATCCTTTTTGTCCCTTTAGGGACAATATACTCAATACAGAGTGTATTCAAAATATACTCAACACAGTATATTTTTTAAACTTTCTTCTTTGATTCTAAGAAACTTAACATGTAGTACCAGTCTTGCATATCATGACAATAACCTATTATAAATTATTTATTTCAGGAATATATATATTTTCCACAAGCCAAATTCATATTGCCTTAACTTTCAAAAATCAGAATTCAAGGTAAATATATTATGATCTCTATTATTTCCCTTCATATACTTAAATTTTTGATGGAATTGCACTAGTGAAAAATACCCTCAAATTTCTTAAGCATCTCCTTTCTGAACTTGTAATATAATTATGTCTAAAAAATTAATTTTTAGTGTCTCCTAGTAATTCCTTATCCAAGCAATAAGCAAAATTCCACTAGCTCATAACTCCAAGTACGATTCATCTGATTATGTTGTAGTAGTTACCTCCTAAGTGCCTTAGACAAATTCACAGTAAGAAAATTTTGAGTAATGAATAAATGAAGGAGATGTAAAATAAATTCATTAAATTTGGTTTCAATGAGTATTCACTGGATAGTATATAGTTCTTAGCACATGTGCAGATTTTCACCATCATATCTGGATTTTTTTTTTCTTTGTTTGCCTGTTTCCATGTTCTTCCCTCTACCTGGGGTGTCTTCCCTTTTTCCTCACTGCCTTTGTCTAGCTAATGCCTGGAAGAAGACCCTTCAGAGCAGCACGGGTGCCCTTGACCGTGAGGCTTCCTTCTTGCCTTCACATCTGGGTTAAGAGGCTCAACCTCATGCTCTCCAGGCCCTCTGTGCACCTCGCTTCCCAGCCTCCTGCTCCCTGATCACCCTTCTGAGAGCTCCCTGTCCCTGACCAATGGTGGCCTCTTTAGAATGACTATGTTCCTTTGTTTACCATTGTACAACCTTCCTGGCATAATGTAGAAGCTCAATTTAAAAGTTATTGAACACGTTAATTAACAAATTAGGCACTAAGGAGAATTTTAATAAAACTATGACACGTATTCTATGAAACTAAATTGTAGTGAAATGAGGGTGGTTACCTGTCTCAGGACAACTTCATCCAAGCCCCTGAGGATAATTCCTCTGCTCCATGATTGCTGACAATCTGCAAGAGGTGGCGTAGGAAACCCTCTTGGAAATGACTCTCCCTTGCACCTGTCAGAGATGAAATGCAGGCAGAGAGCGTTCCTGGACAGGTTCCTTGCAGGTGGCTGCCCACTCTGAAAGTAAGAATCAAGTCCACAGTAGTGAGTAGGGGAGCAATAGTCTACCTCAGCATGGAGTCTATCTGCAAAAACACCCGGAGGACTGCTTTGGCTTTATAAAGATAACCATACTGCTAACCAGGAAGAGTTGAGCCCAGAGTTTGATATGAGAATAAAGTGCAGTTTACAGTTTACCTGGGCATGTTTCTATTTCAAATAATTGCCATTAATCAAAGGGCAATTGTTTGTAGGTATTGCAGGCCCCAAACTAAGTTCTTTACCGCATTAACTCCTCATATCAAACCCTTCAAGAGAGGAATCCCTGTCATCATTTGACATCTAATGAAAGAAGGCAGAGCAAGTTTGAGGTGATGTATATAAGACATTAGAAGAATACCTATTATTAAGTGAAATTAAAGTCGGCAGTCATTTCCTAAGGCAATTTGCATATGAATTTTTGTTGCATATCACCATCCTGATATAAATGTGTGTGTAGCAAAACAGTCAACTGTCCTTTATTCTGATCCTATTCTTACAAAGTGTTGGTAAATATTAAAATGTTTTTTCTTTTGATGACTCAGCTTGACAACATAAAAGATAACATCCCCTACAAGAGTCTTTTTCTTCTTTTTCTTTCTTTCTTTTTTTTTTTTTTTGAGACATAGTCTCACTCTGTTGCCCCAAGCTGAAATGCCATGATGTCACAGCTCATAGCAACTCAAATTCCTTGGCGCAAGTGATCTTCTTGCCTCAGCCTCCCAAGTAGCTGTGACTACAGGTGCCCACCACAATGCCGGGCTAATTTGTCTATTTTTAGTACAGACAAGGTCTTGGTCTTCTTGTTTAGGCTGGTCTCAAACTCCTGAGCTCAGGTGATCTATCCACCTCAGCCCCCCAGAGTTGTGTTACCCCACACAGCCCCCTACATGAGTCTTTTATTCTTCTAATCATTTTAACATTAATGATGTGAGAAAATAACTTATTTTTGGAAGGCACTGAAACTTAAACCAATGGCCTTTAGTATGGCCTGGAAGGGAGCATTGCTTCTGATCTGAAGGCAGACACTCCTGACACTAGCAGCCAGCTGAACTGGGGACGTGGAGCATGAGGCCTGTCCTCATTACATTCCATAGCTGTTTCATCAGTGCTATGGGACAGTGCATCAGTGAGGAAAGGACAGGGGCCTTTCAAAGAGGCCATGTGCTGGCACCAGGGCAGAGTCCCTGTGTATGGCCTTTGGGAGCTCCTCCGCCTCCCCCCACCTTAATTCTCAGGTCCTTAAAAATGGCAGCAAATGAGCAGAAAATATTCAGGCACATGTACTGGACTGGCCAATCCTGGGATTCCTCATATTTTTAGATAGTGAATATCTGAACCATCTGTCTACATCACCAACTTATTGTGATGAAAGGAAACACATGAAATAGTGTCTGAGGAAAACTAATGAAAAATGTAGAGGGCAATCATTGAAAACACGGTTTCTTTTCACCAAGCATTTCCTAGTACTCTTACACTTGATTAAACAACTACATTTCTTTTTTAATAGTGTTACTGGAAATTGTTCTTTCATTTATTTGCTGGTTACTCAACTATTGTGGTAAAATAATCAAAAAGACTTTTAAAGTATAGCAACAAATGAATTCATTGAACATATTTTCAGCATGCCAGTGGTCAGAATTCTGTGGACCTGGGGAGACAATGATGGTGCACCTGTCAAGAGTCCCAGCCTGAGAGTCGGGGATATGTACACCTACTTCAGAAGCACACTTGTGCTCTTTACAAGCTCTGTGACCTTTCCTAGATCATTTGCCCTCTTGGTGTTTTAGTTTCTTCAGCAATAATTAGGGATATACATAGCAGTCCTGTATGATGAATTGAAATCATGTGCATTTAACCCTTATGAGACTGTCTTTTAAGGGAAGTTGTGATTTTACTCAACATTTCAATGCATCTCCAAAACAAAACCTATAGTCTGGTGCATCAGCAAGCAATGGATATATGGGAATATTTGGTGGAAAGAAGGATAGGAGGGTTTATGTCACATAAAATACCTTAATCCTTAATACTTCATTAGACATTCCCATTCTCTGCCAGCGTTACTCTGTGGCCTCCCTGCCTGTCAGAGACCCCTTCTCTGAGCACTGTACAGCCCTGAGCCCAGCCTCCTCCTCTCTTTCTTGATTCTAGAACAAGGATATTCTCTCCTTTGCTCATAGAGAAGAGCTTTGCCTTTTTGATATGGCAGAAAGGCTCACACAGGCGCTGCAGACCCAGATTCCACAGACTGATGCCAGTGTTCACCAGTTGTTTTTTTCATATTACTAAACACATAAAAGTACTTGTGGTGGTGTCTGTAATACAGTAAGTTTCCTGTCAATGTTAGGTCTTGTACTATATCATTAGAAGTAGAAAATAAGGCCACTAATTGACCGTGACTAAGCGTGATGGGTTGTCTAATTTCTTGCAGTTCTCAGATGAACGTGTGTCCTACCATTTATTTGTGGATAGTCTGAAACCCATCGAACTGCTGGTTAGCTTTTCTGCATTGGTACGCTGGGGGGAGTATGGAGGTAAGAGGGCTCTCAGGCAAGGATGGTCTTAATGCCCTGATCGTGTTCAGGCTGGGGGATATGCAATAATGAAGGGAACTTTATGCCATGATAAAGAGTCTCTCAGAAGTTCCTCCTCCGATACCCTTAGTCTCCAGACATCAAGGATCGTGCTCGGTCTTGCCACTTGTACCTCTCTGGGTTACACTCATCTGGTTATCTCTTTGGCATGCTGAGTCATTCCGATTTGTTTACTTGCTTATACAATTTATTATTGTTGATTCTTTCAAAATCTATTGAAAACTGTGAAATTTCTTTTTTTGTTCTGACAACCCTGCAAGTCTTTTCCTCCCTGCTTTTTCATGGTTACACCATAGATCTTATCTTCCCCAATTAGGGTGCCATGTCAATCACCTCAATTTCACACACTCCACTCTCTGATTGCCACTTCCTGACTCTTTAGTTCAGTCTCTCAAGGGTCCCTACTCTACAGTTCTTGACTCCCCGAGCCGTCCATCCCTCTACCCGACCATTTTTTCTCTCTGTCCATGTCTCTCCTTTTTGCTTCTCTCCCATTCCGAGGATAGCTTCTATGATCCCTCGCTGTAATTATCATATCCTTGCATAGACCCTCAAAACATGTGCCCTTCTTATCTTCTCATCCTGCTTTCCTCAAAAAATCCAAATATTGGTTAGCTTCAACTCTGCACCTAACCTGTGATTTCCAAAGAGCAGCTAAATGTGATTGGAAGGAAAAAAAAAAAAGTATTTTATTTTTATTGTCCGGCCCTGCTTAAAATTGAGAAGCACAAATCTCAACAAAGCCTCGCAGTTCTGCCAGCAGTTCTCTAGTTTATTCCCTCTCCCGCTCCATTCCTCTGGATGACCACTGCGGGCCTTCAAATCGTCTCTTTCTCTTCATGTCCTCAACACCCAATCTTAAACTCAGTTGCAACTGATGGCCTTGTTGCTGATTTCGCTGAAAAGACAGGAGAAATCAAAACTCACCCCCCTCATCTTCCTTTAGAGCTTCCCTCATGCTCTCCTTCTGCTTTCCCTCCTAAAGTATGACCATCTCTTCCCCACTGCAAGGCTTCACCCTGGCACACACACACTTAAGACATGTAAACAGCACTATTTAATTTTCAGCCTGCCTGTTTTGTTAAAGCATTTATCTTCAACTCACATTAACAGTCCCTGGCCCTGTCGTGGACAGTGAATCTCTGCTGACTGCTTAGTGTTGTGTGTTTTGTCAACACTGAGGATGGGGAGTTTTATTGTTTACCAAAGTTTCCTTTAAGTTTCAAATGGCGTCCAGCATACGGTCAGTGGTAAATAAATACGTGGCATAGAATACACGTTCAGAAACAAATAGCACTGAAGCCATGCCACGTCCTGAAACATTTGAATTACATATCCATGAAAGCAGCTTTCAGGCCCTCTTATGTCCTCAGTGCCAGTGTTTTCTGGAAATAGGGAAAGAAGTACTTTGTCCTCAGTCACTGATGAAGCCTAGTTCAGATTGTTTGTCTATTTTGAAATAAGAACTTTTATCAACATTACATTTGTGTTAATTACCTGCTATTTTCTACATAAAGTCAAAAATTGCAAATCAAAGGCAAAAATTTAGATAAACAGTGGTATATTTTGACTTGACATTGTCTTAGAAAAGTCTCATATTTTCCCAGATATAATGTGTTTCCTTCCTTTAAAATTGCATTTAGAAGTGTTTGTAATTACTGCCATAGAGATAATAAAAGGGATCGACTGCATGGTTCATTAAGAAAGTTTTGAGATACAGAAAAATCAAGAAATGTAAAATCTGCATAGATGGAAACAAATGAGGCCCTCCCAGCAACACTGATAAGCTGAGCAAGTTGAAAAACTTATATAGGTGTATCAGAAAGGACGCTGTTGACCTTGTTTCTTGGAAGTGAAATAATGGATCATAACACAGTCTGTCTTAAAACTTTCGTAGTGACCATAACCTATTTGTTGAGGTTCCTCTTCCTAATGCTCTCATTCCTGGTTTCATCAACTAAGGGGATGATTATTAGCAGGAATATAGGACAAGGAGGAACATCTGGATTCCACTTGAGTATTATTTTCAAAAATTATTTACCTAGAGTAATTTCTAATGTTTTTGGAACATTTTTAGAATATCTACAATTATTTAATGTTATTATTATTTATGCTGTTACTGGCTAAAAAGTAACCTCAGTGAAATCCAGCTATGCCTTCCCAATAAAATTTAAGTATTTTTTCACTTCTCTTAAAGCCTTAACAAAAGACAGCCCTCCCATAGAACCTGGACTTCTAATGGTTGAAACAATTTCTTGGAAATCTCTGAAGCCACGCAATCTTGTTGTGAAGATTCACACATACGCCACCAAGGCTACCATGGTTCGTCTGCCTGTTGGGTATGGAGACACTTCATTTTTCCCATGTTAGGAATTTTCTGAAGCTTTAAAAACTATTGATTACTAAAGAAGGAAGCAACAGGGACCTGGGATATGGTTTCCTGAAGTGATTTCACAAGGCACAGGTCTATCCTTATGATTCTTGCAAAAAAAATAATTTCACAAGCCAACAAATTGAGACATGCTGTACCACTCAATCTTTCAGAAGATCCATGATTGTCAATTCTGGGAACTTCTTTAGTAAACAATATTGTTTAAACATGCTTAACTTAGCATTTACTAAAATTAATTAAAGAATCCCTTTTGTTTTCTCATGGATCTTATTTTATATTCCTTAGCAAGAACCTTGATTTTATTTAGATGTTGGTAAACCAATCTATAGATTTACTGGAGTTCATTTTTGTTAGATATTATTTTTAATTAAGATAAGCAGGGCTGAAACAACTCAGTTTCCATTTTAAAGAAAATATGTATAATGAAAAGTTTTCATGAGTTTAATGAATAACATTCAAATTCTTACCTTTTGTTTCTGATGAAATAAATCTTTTATCAGGTCTTTTGCCCTCAAGATTACTCTTGCTAGTTCTGTGTGACTAATGGAAAGCTATAGCTCTTATGGAAAAAGCAGGGCCTAAGCAACAAAATCAAATGCTAAATTAATATATGACAGCATCCTGTATTTCTAGAAAATAATAAATTATGAAACTTCAACATTTTATTTTTATTATTAAATCATAGCTGTGTACATTAGTGCAATCAAAGGGTACAATGTGCTGGTTTCAGATACAATCTGAAATATTTCCATCAAACTGTTAAACATAGCCTTCATGGCATTTTTCTTAGTGATTGTATGAAGACATTTGCATTCTGCATTTAGGTGCGTCTTAGAAGGGTACAGGAGAAACTAACTTCAACATTTTTTACATCTGCCCTAAACACTCTGGGGTGGAGAGATTCTCCCAGACACCAAGTTACTCTGTGTGTGTGCTCATCCCTTGACCCTTGAGCACAGGGAATGAATGAAGAATCTTTTTCTAGCCTACTCCCCCCACCCCACAGGATCTAACCCATCCACTTGGATGTTTTGAACATGATCTAAGTGCTTATAACTAAGGGACCACAAGCGTCCCTGTTCTCAGCAATCCTGTTTCCTGGTGGGAGGAGCACCATTAACATGCATGAAATGATCAGCCTCTTTGAGAAAAAGACCCTGAAACCCGCAAAGCCCTGTGCCCACACGAGTTACCGTTGTCAGGGAGCAATCACCGCCAGACTTTCACCAAGGGACTGCAGCGTGGGAGATGCCCCCACCACGTGCTGGAGAGCAGTTGGCATTTAGTCTATTTTTGTCCTATAAAATTAGTAAAATAGAGATTTCATGGTCTCTTAGATCTTTTAGAGTAAAAAATTCAAAGGTCCTTATCCCCTCTGTGTTAAAAATGTCAACTCTTCACTAACCTGTGACTTGGTGTGAGTTCCAAACTGTCATCAAGCACCTAGCAGAGGCAAAGGCCACCGCCCGGCAACACTCAGCGGGTCCTAACCGGTGTCCCTTCTGTCCAGGAGGCACATGCTACTCTTCACCGCGTACTCCCCAGTGGGCCACGCCTTAAATGTCTGCAGCATGGTGACCTTCGTCATCGGGGATGAAGACGTCGTGCTGCCCAACTTTGAGCCGGTAAACACTTTAGTAACTACAGTTCTCGTGTGGTTTATTTTCAGAGATTCTGTACTAAACACGACTTTTATTTTTTAGTCTGCTTACTCACTTTGCTTTTACCTTTTAAAACTATTAAATACATTCTGCAAGAAAATCCTGACTGCGTCTTGTGTAGTAAACCATCTGAACCCGGTAGGGATACAGATAAAATATATTTTTCCCCAATAACTCGCTCCCACCCCTGCTGTGCTGGACCTCTTTCGGGTCCTTTGGGGTATAAAAGGTCAGACAGCCCTTCCTCCTGCAGTCTAAACCTTTGATCCCTTCCGCTCCTTTCCTTCCTTGGCTTGAGGAATTTGGAGTATGTGTCCCTAGGATTTGAGGAGGAAGGGGCTGCCCAGGGAGGTCCTGCCATTTCGCTTTCATCCCCTCCCTCTGCTTCTGGCCTCAGAGGTTTCTGTTGCTCCTGTGCTCCGACAGGCTTGGACTAAGAGGTGAGCTGAGTGGAGTCAGCGCCTCCCCTGACGTTTTCCCTGGGTTTCTGGTGTCCTCTCTCTGCGCATGCGCGCGTGTGGAAGATTTGCTCGCGGCCTCCCAGATGCTAAGTCCTGATGCTGCCTCACCTCCTAGTCCTCCCCACCAAAAACTAATGGACATACAGGAAACCAAGTCCGGGCGGCACAACCCTGTGTCGATGGAATTCTCTAAGCCAGCTAGCAAATCGTGTACAGCAAGAAGATGGCTGGAGACCAGCTGCCCCGCACTAGGGTTCCATGGCCCAGACGTGGCCCCGGCCGGATCCCCCGCGGCTGCCTCCTGTCTGCTGTGCCGTCCGTACCTCCCCAGGGCTCATCCCCCCCAGACGAGTAGGCACAGAAGGAAGATGGGCAACTCAACTTCACAAAAAGATGCCCCTTATTTGGATGACTGTGTTTATCCTGCTGATTTCAAATTCTTATCTTTTTAAAAGTGAGTCAGCTGTAAGTGAAATTCACTGTGCAGTTGATTGCCTTCCTTCAGGCCATTTCACTCCCAGGTGTTCACCTGTTTGGGTTTGTAAGCTCCCATTCCCTGGATCTATCATGCCTCCTGTACAGATGATTGGGGGCAAGCTCAAGCCCCACTGTCTTTGATCCGAATTAATGAATTGAAAGGAGGAGACTGGCCCAGGAGCAGAGAGGCTCCTGCTGCTGAGAGCCATAAGTGATACATCCCAGCAATGCCACTGATCAAATTCTCTTGACCAGAGAACTTTTCTGGTGATCGTTGCACTGTAGGGAGAAAACCCCTTGAGATGAGGCTTTCCCTGGGCTTTGGGGGGGATAGGAGGAGGTAATAGAGAGGTCCTGTGTTCGGGTGGCCAGCCAGTCGCATTTGTCTCCATCCGTGTATCAGCCTAGTAGGGCGCCTGTGCTGTCCAGACCCCCTGGGGGGGGGCATTCCTCAGAAATTCGGCTTCATGGAGCCCCTGGAGGAAAAGAAAACTTTCCTCCAACTTTCACCATCTCCATGTGGCTGCTCCAGCAATTCCCCCACTACTCACCACTAACAGCCTTCAGACAAACCCAGACTTTTCTTATATCTTAAAAAAAAATTACAGCATTTACTTCCTTAAACCCTATCTCCTTCTTGCTTTGAATGTTTCTGCAGAGTTGACAGCAGGAAGGCGCCAGCAGCCCAGGCTAGCTAGTTCTCGTGTTTGTCTTTTCCAAGCTCTGCCCCTGAAATCTCTGCTGGTTGGTCCTCAAACCCCACCCAGTCAGAACTAGGTCCTCAAACCCCACGTCTCAGAACTAGGTCTAGACCTTAATACTCTGGAGAAGTTTCCTTACCCCCCAGTATGACAGTGTTGTGTCCTCTGCGGGCTCCCACCTTCCTCGTTTCATACCTCTGAGACCACAGCACCTAATAAAATGCTTCAATATCATGTTAAGTTCTCTATAAATAGCTGTCAAACCAGACAGGTAGCAGAGGTTTCATATTTTAACAGAAATTAAATTTTTATAAACTTAATGACACGTAAATAACTGCAAGTGAGGACGGCTGCTATGCTCTGTCTTTGCAGGAGAGTTACCGATTTACAGAGCAGGCCCTGGTGATTCTGAAAGCTGTTGGAAATGTGATTGCTAATTTCAAAGATAAGGGTAAACTCTCTACAGCTCTGAAGGATCTCCAAGCAGCTCACTACCCGCTCTCCCTCCACAACAAAGAACTAACCGCACAGCACTTCAGGGTAAGCTCGTTCTGGATATGATGCTCCCAGGAGGAAATTTCCATTGACATAATATACCTTCTCTTAGGTGAGCTCCAAAATCAGAGCCTGAGAAAATATTTCAGAGGGGGACAAGTTACATGGGAAGTGATTTCAGAAAGCAGAAGTGAGGGAGTGGGAAAAATGAAAGGAGAAAAAGTGGGTAAAAGTATCACGACTACTGTGGACTCCTGAGATTTGACCGGTGTGGATTCCTGATGAGCTGTGTAAAATATCCTTCAGAGGCCGCTAAAGGCTGGCAGAGGGTGGTACTTATCCACTGACTCTTACCCCAGTGGCAGATGGTTGCCCCAGGGGCTTTTACTTGCTCATGCTTAAAACTTGAGCCTCTGCTGTGGTTAAGGAGAATTCTGGCTTCCTAGACAGTTTTGAGGGGTTCACAGGCAGCTTTGAGGCTGAAGCAAAGCGGCACTGATACTAGGTGCCATAGGTCTGGCTTTTGTAACCCTCACACTGACATTTGGGGTCAGACCATCCTTGTCTGGGGCTGTAACTATGCACTGTGGCATGTTTAATAGCACCTCCGGTCTCCTCCTTCTAGACAACGGAAAATGACGTCAGATATTGCCAGATGGTCCCTGGACGACGGAGGTAGCATCACCAAATTTAGGAAATACAAGTACGGCACACCCAGTTGAATTTTAATTTTACAAAAACAAATAGTATGTGCCCAATTTAGGACACATATATAGTAAAAATTTACTTATGCTAAAAATTCATTTTATCTGTTTATTGAAATTTGACTGGGTGTAAGGGGTTGTTGGGGAAATATCATTAAAACCAGAGTCTCCTCCCACATAGAAAACCTATTCGCAAAGGCAGAGAAAGAAGACAATTTTATTCTTGAAAGAACTTTAAGCCACAAGTGAAGTGTGTCACAGGCAATCCACTAAGAGATTGCAAAGACAGAAAAAAGTCTCACTCTTACTGTCAGACCTTGGTGTTGCAATTATTCCTTTACTGCAATAATATCGACAAGGGTCCCGGCAAGTTTCAGACAAAATTCTACCTGCTCCCATTACGTAGCCAGAACCTTAGTACTGCGTGACAATCAGCACGAATTCTCCTTCTAACTGTCGTACTAATTCCTTTTCTCCTGCTTGTCCACCAAGAAGAGAAAGCCCAAACAGCAAGGCACTCATCCATAGTAGTTTAGGTTTATTGTAAATCAAACTGTGTCCTCTGTTGAAAGCCTCCTTTGCCTTGCTCCTCCAGGAAATAGGTTCTCCAATCCAGCAACCCCTCATTGTAGGGAAAGAGCACTGATTCAGCAAGTGAGTCATAGCAAAATAATGGGGGAAATTGGCCAATCCTGCCCTTAGCCTTTGAATCTCAGACCTGTATGTTTTAGCTATGTAGATAAAGCATGACCTACTGGTCTTTTGTTCAGTATATACATACAAATAAGTTGTCATTTCCAGGCTGCTTTCATAGCTCAGCCTTTTATGGTCACTCCAATCTACCACTGATTTTATCAATTCTGTCCATGGTGTATGTTAGGACCACTGGGTCCCAGACTATTCCCAATGGTTAAATCCTCACTGTGCAATGTGACTCTTGGTCCAAGGGTATACTAGGTTACCTGACCCTAACCCTTAACCCTAACCCTAGTGGATCCCCTGTTTATAAATCAGATTTTTCATAGTTTTGTGCATAGTGGTGCAGGCAGAAGAACTAAGGAGAGAGAAAGCAAACTCCTACCTAAGGTAGGTTTCAATTCTGGTAAAGACTCATTGGCCCATCTTGTTAGATGGCCACTGAAATCACCTTGCTACTAATTAACTAGCTGGACCTCTCTAAGTATGCTACTATTAGAAAAGATCAGAGTCAGTTTCTGCTGCCAAAAGGTTAGATGACTGAGCAGGAGGGAAAGAGAGCCCATGAAGATTACTCAGGGCATGGACCTTTTGTGGCTAGCCTTGCTTTAATATGTAAGAAGTCTTTGTGTATGCATCACTGATGCAAAAGGGAGCTATTTTGTTAAACAAAACATCTTCATTTTATGCTTTGATAATTACACAGCTATGTGACATATGTATAAAAGCTTTGCCCGAGTAAATCTGAAAGAGCTTTAGGAGTATCAAGAACTAAGTAATAAGAGAGTGATAAAAAATCTAAGCCACGTATTTTTGTTTTGTGTAACACATGAAATAATACTGTGTCTTATAATAGATAACATCTGAAAAATAAATGAAATATGATATTTAACTTGTTTAAGCAATGGGTCATATTTTTATTTCACTCTATATCTTATATCTGCTCAGTTTAATGCTGTCTTTTGTTTGAATGTAAATCATAAACGTTGTACAGACTGGATTTTATTAAACAGGAAGTAATCAAATAACAATTTTGGTCTTTTCCTGAGTACATGATACTTTGAAGACTCTTCTGTTAGACTATGTATTTGGAAAATGTTTTCATTATTTTGAAATTATCTAAATATTTTATAGAGCCTCTCTGGCCAGGTCATAGCATTTTCTTGTTTTGAGAGATGTATAAGTTTTTTCTTTTTTATCTATTTCAGGTTTTTCATATTTCTTTATGGCGTTTACTGAAAAAAGTTCAATTAACAAAACCTCCTTCATACTTCAAATTTGCATTCCGTGCTATGGTTTTAGACTTGGAGTTACTTGATTCCACCTTGGAGGATGCTTCTTTAGGTATTGATTAATTTTAGATATTTCATCAAGGAATTCCTAGCCTTATGTAAGATCAATAGTTTGAGAAAGGTGCACCTGAAATGTTTGTGGAGTCAGTAGAACAGGTTTGTATGGGCAGTCACAGAATCCAGGCCCTGCTCTGGGAAGTGCCCATGGCTCCCAGGATCAGAGGAAAGTCCCCTACTGTCAATCCCTGGCTGGATACTTCCAAAGATGCCCACATTTTCCCTGTTTCATCTGTTCCTACCTTAAAAAAATATGAAAGTCAGTAATCTATGTGGTATGATTTGAGGAGATCTGGGAAGACTCTCCAAGCCAAATAACCTACTTGCCTCCCCTTCCCATAGTCTGTTCCCGCCATTTTAACATTTCCTTTCATGTTTTAGAGGAACCTCTCACTATTCTCACAGAGGAATCAACAGTAGTTCACTAAGGGATCACTCTTTTGTGTGCTTCCCTTCTCCAGAATGTTTACATTCAGACAAGGACAACCTACAATGGGCCATGCTCAATATGTACGATGATGAATCTCTCATTGTGGCATTTTGTATGTCAGAGGGCTTTAGTAATTAAAGGGCACTAACACATTTCAGGGCACTGAAACTGGGAGAAAGAATTAAAAGTACTTTCAGTTCAAAGTTTGCTTTTCTCTTTCTAGTGGAATGGGTAGACATTAAATATTGTATGCCATCAACTGATAAAGAGTATTCTCCTGAGGAGGTGATGGCAGCAATTAAAATTCAAGCCATGTGGAGAGGAACTTATGTTAGATTACTGATGAAAGCCAGAATACCAGGTATAATTTTTCAAACATTGTTGCAATGAATGAGTATATAAGTATGTATGTATGTAAGAATGAGTGTTTGCCTCTGTGGTTAATGAAAAGTATTTTAGAATTGCCCTACTTTATGGCCCAGCTAATTAATTTTAATCCTATAAATATTGAAATTGCTTGAGATCAGGAGACACATCAATGCACTCACTTTCTTGTTCCCAGAATTTAGCGTGTTGTCTGGCATATAGTTAAGCACACAGCATGTTCTTGCTAAAAGAGTAAAGGAACAAAGGAATGAATGAATGAATGATCTTAAACTATTTTGAGTCCTTTAAACAGGGAACTTATATATTGCTGTATATATCCCCAGTGCCTAGCACCAGCTGTATTCATCAGGTTCAGCTAAGTCACAGGTATTTTTACATTTTGAGATCATTTTTTCAAATAAATGGGTGAATAAATGATCGAATTACTGAATGATAAAGAATCCTCCATATATATCCATAGTGACATACATTTAGGAGGCATAAAATGCATTTTAAGTACATTCTTAAGTTTACTAAATCAAATATATTTATACATATAAAATAAAATATTTTTGAGAACAAGTCTATTTTATCACCTTAAACTAAAGCATGACAGATGCAAAATTTATATTCAATACTTTTCATTCTGTGATTTTTGTTGACATTTTGATAAGAAAAATCTGACCTCTGATAGCATTCTTTCCATATATTGAAATATTTCCTTGTATTAGTGTTTCTATTCGAAACATTTAATGACAACTGTCAACATGTATAAGCAGTAAAAACGTCAAATACACAAAGATTAAAGCATAAAGACTATATTGCATAGTTTAGTGATAGTAAAATATTAGAGTTGTCTGATTTTTATGTCTCTTTTTTTCTGTTAAAAAAAAAGCATGTGTGGTGCTTAAATGTTTTTCCTGCAGCTGTAATGGAATACCATAGTCTGGGTAATTTATAAAGAACAGAGATTTGTTTGTCAAAGTTTTGGAGGCTGAGAAGTACAAGGTCAAGGGCAAGGGCCTTCTTACTGTGTCTGTCATGCCATAGTGGGAGATGGAAGGGCAAGAGAGCATCATGAGTGCAGGAGAGAGACAGACAGAGGGACACAGAGGGAGAGAAGAGGCAGAGAGAGAGCAAGGGGATGGAACTCATCCTTTTATCAGGGACCCATTTTCTCCATAACTGACCTACTCCTTAATCATCTCGGAGGTCTTACCTCTCAACACTGTAACATTGGGGATTAAGTTTCCAACACATAAACTCTCAACGTAAGTTATTATCATAGTCTCACATTCAAACCATAACATATGGTAAAATACACTTTTTGCTGTGCATGTATGTTGTGAAAATTATATTTATATGAGAATTTATTTCCCTTTTAGAGACTGAAAAGCTTGGGCATTTTAATAATATACTCAATAATGTCTGCATTTCTTTTGCCCAGTTTATATTTATTGAATAACTCTTGTGTGCACAGCAATGTTATAGATTCTGGCCTTATGGAAATCAATAAAACAGACAAGGTTTCTGCTCTGATGAACCTTCCATTCTAGTGGTGGTAAGCATACAATAGACAAGAGACTATATGAAGATCTCAGTTTCAGATAGTGGAAAGTACATGAAGAAATTAAGAGGGGATAATTAGAAAAAGAATGTCAGTTTCTGATACAGTAAATTTCGGGCACTCAATATGGATCACATCTTCTTGTCAAATCAACAATTTGATACTTTTAAGCCATTTGAAGGTAATGCAGTAGATTGAGCTCTAGCAGATCCTATTAGGGGTTGTTCTTTAGAAAAATGGAATGGATTATCTTTCCTGAGAAAAGGCCTTTTATTAAAAAGGTATAACAGAGATTTCTATATGTAAACACTTGATGACTATTTTAAATTAGATCAGACAGGATTTTATGATATTTAAACTAAAGATGAAAGGAAATATGGTGAGCAGAGTTCTTGAATAAATGTTTATGGCTCTGTATTTTAAACATGATTTTTCTGCTAATAAAACTCATGACATTGGATACCATCTTATTCGTGGGTTGCAAATTTATTTGTAAAAATGAGGACTATGGACAAGATGATTTTTCAAGCATTTTACATGTTTAATATTGTTGCTTTTTATTATTATTTGTAGATACAAAGGAAAATATCAGTGTTTCGGATATACTTCAAAAAGCTTGGGCTATATTGGAAATGAATTTAGAACAGTATGCACTTTCTCTCTTAAGGTAAAGCACTAAAATATTATTTCTTTTTTTTTTTTTATAATTTTATTGAATCATAATTCTGTACATTGGTGCAATCATAGGGCACGATTCATATACATTCAGAAATGTTTTCATCGTACTGTTACAGATAGCCTTCATGGCATTTTCTTGATCACTATAT